>JASAMX010025070.1:0-33826 GCA_030248175.1 Microlaimidae sp. YZB2_3
ATTTTTTGTATAAGCAATATATAAAAAGACATCCTATGAAATCAATTTTTGATTTTTAGTGATTTCATAAAAGTATAGCACAAAAAATTTTACAAAATAGCTGCACAATACTCACGTAATGTATTTTTTTGAAAAATTACTTTTTTGGAAGATTATTTACTAAAAAAATGTACAGCAATGATGCAAAATCATGTTTTCTTGAAATTTTTTAATTAAAAATTCAATCCATTTTATTATAGTAAAACAATTACACAAAGGACTTCATGAAGTTTTTTTTTACAATAAAGCTTTTTGGTTTTGACTTTTCATGCCAAAAGTATAATATCTACAATAAAAATACAGTCCTAACACTAACATGTATTATGTTAGTATGTTGTATGTTATTTTACAAATCACTTATGAATAAAATGATTTAAAAAGTATCTAAAAGTTCTGAATTTTTTTAAATGTATTCAATTTCGACTTAAAAGTTTCCATCAACAATACCTCCTGGTAAAAAAATCTGAAAACAACAGAATCCTCAGAGAATCAAAATCTTTAAACTTCAACAGTAGACCGCTAAGCTTCTGTTACGCCTTGTGTAAAATACTACTTATATAGCAGAAGCTCCAATATGATCCTAATCTTATTTTTTATAATAATTTAAGTTGAAGTTATATAGCCACATGTTGTTCCATTTTTCTTTGATAAAAACTTTCCACAGAAAACATAAAAAGAAATTACTTAATTACATACTGTATTCTGTCTTTTTATATCCACATTAGCAAGTTATTTATATTCCATGACAAAGTAATCACCAGAACTGCCATATGAGCTTTATAAGACGACTATGAAACGCGCTATAACAGCCAATATGAACAGCCTGTGATTTTAAGCTGAATAGTTGAAGCTAAAAATATTATTAAGTTATACTCAAATAATCTCACTTTGTAGAAACACATGTGAACTCAATGCTTGCCAGTAATTTAAGAATAACACTTAAGCAACGAAAAAGTCCACACTGCTGCACATTGGAATCCACTGAAAGTCAAGAATGCAATACAGATTAAAGTGAATTAAAAAATAAAACGCAAAGCTCCATGTCCCCAGCAGGTTACAATATTTGGCGTTTTGTGTATTAGGCTTAAACGCCCTTGTTGCTGCACTCATCAGTAAGACCACTGAGGCTTACAACATATAATATACAAAAACCAACAAACATAACACATTATACAAAGCATGCAAATTAATATAAAACAATTAATTAAATTAAATTAAAAAAAAATTATATAAACACACAGAAACCCTTAGTTGTGATTTTTAGCCACTTTATACATTAATTTTGATCCTTAATTAATGGGATTAATGACCCTAAACGTTTTGTAATTACCAGAAGGAGTTGCCACAAAAGTGACCCACAAACAATTACCAGAACAACATTGCAACCAAGTGATTGCACTTTGCGCCTTTTAATATTTGTTTTATGAGATTTAGACTTACATTAATAGATTATTATAACGTATAAAAAGGAATTTTTTTAAGTTTTTTATTTTAATTATTATGTATATTTGGGGTTTTGTTTAGTTTAAAAAATATAAATTTAAAAATATAAATGGTTTTGATTAAAATTTATTATTACAATTAAAAATAAGAAATTAAAAACAATATAATTAAACACAATATAATTAAACACTAAACATCCTGGATTGTTCCAGGTGTAGAAATCAGCCACCAAAATAAGGCATTCCGAAAAACTCCAGAGGCAGCTTAATTAGCTAGAACATTTTATTTTAACATTTTTCTGAAATTATACATTGATAACCAAATTGATACAAATCCAATTAACTTTATACATTGCGTTTAAATTCCACACAACATAATACAATGAGCTTAAAGAATTAACTATAAACTATATAATTGGTTTACGAATTTTTTATTCTTAAGCCGTCAACGTGCAAGGATCTTGCTAAAATTTTAAATAATTTTAGTTAAATATCCAGTGTTGCTTAAATTTTGCTTAAATATCTTAAAATATTTCTATTCTGATTTTGCAAGGAGTAGCAGCGCTCTTCCGCAGGAAAGCGTGCTGAAACGACTTTTATTTGTTTTGTAGATAAGGACTTTACAACAATTTTGAGCTCATCCATGGGCGTAGCCACCAAAGGGGTCTACAGGATTTAGACCCCCACCCCTTTTTGGGTTGACAAAGGTACAAATATGTGGGTGTAGAAAGGTCATTTTTAAAGAAAATTTCTCGCGCTTTACTCCGCTCAGCGCTCAATCGATTTTTTTCTTTTTTTATAGCACTAAAATAAAAAAGGGACGAATGCTGAAGTGTTATGATTTTTTCAACTTTTTTGCGATTTGCTTAAATTATCAATAAATAATTATGGACCATAGTATATAGAAGTTATTTGCAATAAAATGATCAAAACACTCTTTTAATGTTTCAATTAGTGGTACTATTCTAATCTAAAAATGACCACCTTAAACCACTTCCCTCCTATTAAGTTAGAAAGGTAAAAAATTTGAAGCTTGCGAGATGCACTTTTTAAAAAAATTTCTTGCGCTGTGCTTTGCTCAGCGATAATTCAATATATACGTTGTCAGTTACATAAATGATTTGAAAAACGAAAATATAAATTTCTCAAATTGTAGAGAATATTAAAAAAAAATGGCAAAATTTATGGAGTCTAAAGAACATAATATTTTAAACTCAAATAATAAAAATAAATTATTTCAATATGTCAAAAATTTAAGAAACAACAAAAGTGACATAGCTCCCCTTTTAGACGTAAATAATAAAATTATAGATGACACAACAAGGAAAATGCGAACTATTTAACTTTATTTTTTGTGGAAGCTTTACTAAAGATAATGACATAAATTCAACTCTAAATTCTGAAATTCCAAATAATAGATCCCTTTCAAACATTAAATTTAAAACTGAAATCGTATTAAAGGCACTTAAAAAGCAAAAAAGCAAAAAAAGTTAAACTTCTAATTGAATTCCTGCTATTTTGTTTCGTAGATTAGCCAATAGCCTGGATGCTCCTATAAAAACAGTTTTTAAAGTGTCATTTTGCAATTATACTTTACCGCGTAGCTGGCTAATAGCCTTAATTATACCAATATATAAAAAAGGATGCTCTAGTGATCCCGCTAATTACCGTCAGATTTCTCTAACTTGTATAGCTTGTAAAGTCAAAGAGTCTTGTATTCACAAACAATTAATTCATTATTTAAAAACAAATAATCTAATTACAAAAGATCAACATGGCTTTAGGAAAAACAATCAACATGCTCACAAATTTCAGAATTTTTAAACAACTGTTTTAAAGCTATTGATAAAAACAAAATTATTGATACAACTTACATTGATTTTAGCAAAGCCTTTGACATGGTTTCACATCAAAAACTGCTGTCTAAGCTAAAGTCATATGGAATTGCTGGTTATATTTTTTATTGGATTAAAACCTTTTTATGCTTTTACACACAAAAAGTTATTATTGAGGATTGCTGTTCAAGCTTTAGTAAAGTAGCTTCAGGTGTTCCCCAGGGTTCGATTGTAGGCCCTTTGCTTTTTTATATTATTTGTAAATGATATATCCCAAGAAATTCCAGATGTGAAATGTAAGCTTTTTGCTAATGATATCAAGCTTTATCACATTAGAAATATAAATGAAGATAATAAGATATTACAAGAAAGTTTAAATAAACTAATTTTTTTGTCAAATAAATGGCAGCTTAAAATTTCGTTCCATAAATGGGGCGTAGTTTACATAGGGTTTAAAAATTTGAAAATACCTGTTTTTATTAACAACTCCCGTTTAAAAGAAAACACTGAAGCGCAAGATCTCAAGGTAAACATTTCAAACCCTCTTAAATTCTCTAGTCATTGCAGTTTTATAGAAAAATCAGCTCTTAAAACATTAAACATAATTTTAAGATGTTTTAAAACTAAAAAGGGCTGCCTTAGTTGCAGCATTTAAGGCATGCATTAGACCAATACTCGAGTACTGCACTCCAGTATGGGCTCCATTTTTCTTAAAAGATATTGATTGTATTGAGCAAGTACAGAGAAGTTTTACCCGACGCTTGGTTTTAAGGTGTGGCTTAAACTGTAAAAATAACTATTTTGAAAGGTTAAAATATTTAAAGTTAAAATCCCTTGAGGAGCGAAGAATTTATTTGACTTTAAATTATGTTTTTCAATTATAAGTAACCTTACCGATCTTCAATTTTCAGAAATTTTTAATGGGGAGATTATATCTGTCGAAAGGATCATAATTTAAAATTAAAAGTAGCGTGTGCTAATAAATCTATGTATTTTAATTCGTTTCCTCAAAGGGTAGCAAGATACTGGAATATGTTACCTCAGGTAACAGTGAATAGTCAATATATAAACAGATTTACAAAGAGCATAAAAATTTTTGTTTTAATTTTGTTATTCAATTTGATAGGTACATTTGAAGCAGCCTATTTGGCTCTGTGTATCCTTCTTTTTTTATAACAATCCAGTATATTGTTCTAGGACATTTTTATGTATATTACATTTTTTTTTAATTTCATCAGTGTATGTGTAACACATATTGGTGTTTTTAAATGTTCCTAGATTGTAATTACTATGCTGGTTTGTTCTTTAATAAAAGGTTTTTCATTTAAAAAAAAACAAAAAACCAAACTTTCTAAGCTCACTGAGAAGGTAATGCATCAGTGGCTGTTATTTGTAGACTGCGTTTGAGATATTTTTACAAATAAACGAGTGCAAAATCTTTTCTGCGGTCTGTACATTCTCGATTCAATGTTTAGATTAAATTTATATTGCAAATCTTTAAATCGAACTAAAAATCAACAGTATAACTCATTGGTTTTTCATTCATCTAACACCATTGAATTTGACGCTGAAATATTTAATTTTGAAATATCAGGTACCCAACATTTAGAAATATTTTTAAATCTTAAAATCAACTAGCATAAATAGTGATCGACCGATGCCTTGGCCCTGACCACGGCCCCGGCTTGCCCCGGCACTTTTTTCTGCCCCGGCCCCGGCCCCGGCCCTGACCCCGGTACTTTTTGTGTCGGACAAGGCGGGGCAAACCAGAGTAAGAACCCCTAAGAATGCAAAATATTTTTAACGTTGAACATAAATCATCATATCAAATTTTATGTGCAGAAATAGTTTTTTCCCCCATTTTTAATATTTTGTGTATACCACTGTTATATATAGTGTCTTTAAACCAATTTGCATTAATAACATTTTAAACAAAATACATTTAGCTACTATCAAAAAAGCCAAAAAATCAAAAGCCAAAAAAATTACATATGAGAAACCTTGGTTACGCTTAATATAGCTCTAAATAATTGTCAAAAGTTAACAAAAATACTCGAAATTGTTTCAATATGGCTGTTTAATCTCCGGTTTCCGAAAAAATTTGGCAAAAATCATTGGTTTCATAACAAATTCTGATTTCGCAGCGGGACCGCAGACCCAAATTTTTGTGATGCTAGGTAAATCCATAAATCTGTAGTTGTATGTTTGTTCTTATCGTAACTTCGTGAGCGCGTTAGTTATGTTTTCAACTGTTTTCAACCATTTGTAACTTTTTCTGATTATTACAAAAAAAAACACGGGTGCTTAAGTTTGATTTTGTTGCGGTTCGTTTTTTATGTGCGTTATTCATTCACTTATGCGATAAGTGAGATGCGATTTAAATATTATCTCATAATCATCAGAAAAAGTTAAAATTATAACATGTGAATTTCGATTTATGAAAGTTTAATATTAGTTTTTTTTTATTTTTTATTAAAGCGTATATTTTGATTTTATTTAAATAAAAATTGATTCGTTATATGAACTTATGAATAATAAAAAAATTAAAACTGCAGTGTATTTCTTGAAATCGCTTTAATTTGGTTTTTTTAAAAACTGAAATTTTTAAATAGTTAAAAACGTTTAAACAAAAACGTAACACTATTTAAAAAAATAAACTTAGCAATAATGAATGATAATACATAAGTACACGTCAAATACATAAGTAAATCTCAAATACATAAATGAAAAGATATATATGTGAATAAAATAATAATTTAAGGACTAAAAATCGAAGTTACTTTTGCATAAAATCATAAAACTTTGTTTTTTTAATTAAAAAATAACTTGTTTTGTTTATGCACGAGCTTAGATTTTTAAACCATGATCTATTAAATACTTAAAATACTTTCTCTTAACCTTCCTTTTGCATACAAGGTAAGAAAAGGAGTAAAATTTAGCGCATTTCTTACACAGCGCTATTTCGAGAACACGCGGGACATTTCCGCACATGATTTACGTAACAATTTTTGTTTTTGCGTTTTTTGTGTCTGTACACACGTGTACCAAAACACTAAATATAAAATATAATTCAAAGTAAAATTAAAAAAAAATCACCCTCACTCTATAACTTGAAAACACACTAGCACCTAGCTGTACGAATCAATACAACGTCACCAAAAAACTACTAATTAGATCAGACAACCATCTAAATCGCCACTCGACGCTCATCAACTACAAAAAAAAGAGAACGAAATCCAATACACTATCTATATCAATATATAAACTCCACAGCAACCTATACAAGAATATATTCTACATAAAAGCATTCTCCCAAAATCTAAAACCAAAATAATTTTATAAGATAGCAATAATTATCAAAATGATATTAAATCATTTACCATCAATTTTTAATCCCAATAAAGATATCAAAATAACCATAATTTTAATAACTTAAAATAGAATTTAAATAAATACCTTAAAAGTAAATAATCATACTATTAAAAATCCTTAAAATACTATTTGCGTTAAAAAACGTAAGGTTTTTTGGAAAAAAAATGACAGAAAATACATATTTAGCTAAATTTTTAGCCTGCCCCGGCCCCGGCCCCAACCCCGGCCGGGGCAAAATTTTTTACCCTGGCCTCGGCCCCGGCCCCGACCCCGGCAAATCCAAATTTTGCTACCCCGGCCCCGGCAACAACAAAAATCCTGCCCAGGTCGATCGCTAAGCATAACTGATACAAAAATTTAAAACAATAATAAACTTGTTGTATAACAGTTTTTTTGGGTTAATCACCTTCAATTGTAGCGAATATTATGTCTTCTGGCGCTGGAAACATCAAAACTTTTATTGACCTGAAAGTATCGCAACGCATTTAATCATAATATCAAAACAACTATTATTTAATATAAAAAAAGCTTGTTATGGTAGGGGTTGTAAAAACTTCTAAGTAATTAAACGTCACAACAACAAAAAAGTTAAAATGAAATTAAAAAAAAAACAAGTATTCTAAAAAATTTTTGGGTGATCATTTAAACGTTTCCTACTGTAACTGATGCAGCTGATGCTATAACTTTTAAATTTAATAAGTAACTTCCTGTGATTGATTTTATTGAACACTTTAGCAAAATTAATGTATATAGCGTCCACATACTTTTTGTCATGTGGAGCTTTTTTAAAATCATTGACTGTTTTAAGAGTTGCAAGTAGGTAGAACGTCTACTATGAAAATCATATTGTTCTTTACTAATTGTTTGGTCAGAGATATTTAATTATATCCTCACTAACAACACTTTCCATTACCTTTCTAAGCTTACAAAGTAAGCTTATTGGCCGATAGTATTCAACTAGACTGGTTAGACCTTTTGTGTAGTGGCAAAACAAAAGCGTTTTTCCAAATTTTTGGAATATACGGTGTACGTATGCTCATTTCGAAAATAAATGCAATTGGCATAGCTAAATTTAAAGCAGTATTTTATCAAAACAAAGGTGGCAGGCCGTCAGGTGAACAGTTCATTTTTAGGCAGTTTTTTTGGTTTTTTTGCAAACCTTTGATACGGGATAAGCAATGTTATTTATTTAAACACAAACTATTAGGAGCACACATATCAAATTGAGGATTTATATTGTCATCAATTGTAAAATTTTTTGCAAAAAAGGCGTTAAAAAGCTCGCATTTTTCATTTGTGTCAAAATATTTTTTTTCTTTTTGAGATATAAATGGTGGTATTGTTAGCTTTGATTTTGTTTTTTGCAAAGTTGTAGACATTTTTTATATTTCCACTGGTTATAATATTAAATTCTTCCATTTCTTTATATTCAGAAACAGTTTTTTTATAAATACATTGTAGTTAAACCGCTCATCTTTTCATAAAACATGTAAGTATAGATAGACGGAATCCAGCGCGGTAATTATTAAAAAACCGCACATCACGGTTAAATTACAGTAAATATCGTGCTGGGTGCCAGATATACTTATATGATGAGCGGTTAACTACAAGGCGTCTATAAATTTTGGAACACCTTTTGTATAAAGAATTTTTCCACGTGTGATTTTTTTGAAAAATTTGTAAAGTTTAAGCTTGCGACTTCTTAAACGGTTAATACAATCAGCAACTTAGGTTTTAAGTGGCTTGAATGCAGCCACGGCACAAATTTATCAATTAATTGATAACAAGAATTGCGTATTATTTAATACATATTTTCTACCGAATCACTGTGCAAAAATAATTGATGCCAGTTTGCTTTAAATTTGGCTTTCTTAAAATTGCAAAATTTAGTTCCAGTTTTGTTATTTTGTGGATTAAAAAAAATAAGTAAACAATTTAACAGACATGTGATCAGATGACTGAGTAAAATGTTCTGAGACAGTGATATCCCTTATTAAGTTATCGTGGTTACAGAGAACAACGTCAAGAATATTACCATAGGACTATGGACATACACTGCGTTAGTGAATTCATAATACAAGCGTATAAAATGGTTTCATGAACAGAATTCCCTGAAAGTGAAATACATGGCGTGGACCATTCTACCCTCAAAAAAACAAGTTGACTTTGAGAATTTGACAAAAATAATAAAAGTTTGGAAATTTCTCTGCGCGTTTATTAGCAAAAAGTCAAAATTTGATAAAGGGTTATTTGTTCTATAAATACATGCTAATTGAATGGATCGTTAGCGCCATAGACGTAAATAACAACCGCCTTAATGTACTCTCTTAATTTTGTTTGCGAAAAGTCATGTACAAATAAATCAGCCTTGGTAAAAATTACTATGTTGTTTGTAAACTTTTAAAAAAATACTATTGTTTATAAAGCCTCATTTTCTCATTTATTTCAGTGGTCGATTTGGCCTGGATTGAATTCGGGACTTGTATGCAAAAGTGTTAGGTTCGATTTCCAGGGGAGACAATTTTTTTTTAATTTTTCCAGAACAGTTCGTAAAATTTACAAACAAGTTTCTTGTCCAATTAGAAGGTCACTTTTTTTGTAAAATATACAAATTTTTTAGCGAAAAAAGTGCAAACAAGGTTAAGAGAGTAATTATAATAAACAGGGAGGGATAATGGAACTATTTTTAAATATTTTTTTACAATGATGCAAACACCCCTTCCAATTTTACCAGCTCTATCACGCCGATAGACAAAATGAGGCAAGTTACCAGTTAACAAAGCGTCTGTAACAGTTTCATCCAGCCAGGTTTCGATCACTAGAATGACGTCAAATACCAAAGATTCACAAAAGTTTTATTTAAAGTTGATAAAAATAATAAGTTTATTTTTAAAACTGCGTGAATTGAAAAGTTTGCAGACAAGGCCGGAAGATTTGTTAAAAGTAGGTGAACCGGTTATTTCTTATTTATTCTTCAGCAATTTATCAAAATCGGCAAGGTTGCGCTTTTTGGTTGCAGAAATTTTTGGCAGCAAGTTTCATTTAATGTTTGTGTTTGTTTTTATGTTTTGTGTTTGTTTTTAGGTTTCATTTTCTGTGGGTCATTTCCGATTGCTGGGGTTTTGAACAGTTACACTACAATCCACTCGTCTGGAGTGTTGCCTGTACGCTTAATTCCATAGCTGTTAAGAGGAAAATTTTTCTCCCTGGCCTTAAGATCCTTTTTTATAAAGGGCGGCAACGCGTTTGCGTTCAAGCTTGGTGTAACTAGCTCAAAAAAGGAAGGGTTGCTTGTGCCAAGAATTTTTGAGTTGCTTAGGCAGAGTGCTCTGTGCTGCGATCTGTAGAACTTGACTTTAAACTTGAACTTGACTTTGACAAGACCAGGGCGACCAGGTGCGGCGGGACATATGCAGAAAACTTCTTTCAGTTTGATAGTTTCAGCACTTGAATATGTTTGTCAATAAGTTCTTGAACCTTTTCTTTATCAAGGACAGTGCTATGCATGCATATACTATGCATTCGGTGTTTTTTTGACGCGCAATCTCTTCTTCAACAATATCAGATAGATTTGGAATTCCGCGTTTATTGTTAGCGAAAGCAGAGTTGACGGTTTTAGAGTCATAAATATCGCATGACGGATTGCAATTTGGACAGCGATTTTTGCTTACAAGTTGGTGAAATGACGCTCGGTGGACTCTTTTAGTGCTTCAAGTCTGTGCACCAAAAGAGTAAAGCGGTTATCGCAGTCTGGGTATGTATAGTGTAGTTTTAAGTTATTTAAGGCATTGGCCAAAATCCCTGCACAATAAAAATGGAAAGATTGTTTACTTGTGTACTTGCAATCTTTAAATTGCTGACAGCATTAAATTTTTTTTAGCACAGATTACACAATTTGGTATTGTTACAAAAATGAGAGATGGTGTAGAAAATAAAATTAGAATTCTTGTTAGAAATTTAGTGATTTAGAATTTAATTCTTGTTTTTGAATGAATATTAACGGATTAACGTCCTCTAATGAAGACTGTGTTGTGGAAACAAGGAGACAGCGAAAAATAATCACAATTTTTGAAATTAAATTACAGTTTATTTCGAATTTCCAGCTATTTTTAGTGAGTTTCAAATTGAAATATAATAGTTATATGGCATAATAGTTATATGGCATAGTTTGTATAATGTTGGATAAGGATCGCGGAAATACTGGGGGCATAATAATCGATAATCCATCCACGTTGAGTTATTTTTTGGACAAAATAATAACAAATCTTTACAACATTTTATTTTAATACAATTTTTTTTATTTTCTTCTTCTATAACATATTTTATATAAACTTTTTTGGCATATAAAATATTAATAATGCTTTATATTTAAATATTTTCAAACTCGTCTTTATATATATTTTTATGTTATATATTTCTGGTTTTAAATGTGTTAATGTCCTTGTTAATATTTAATATTTAAACACCTTGCTAATATTTAGATTATATATTTTTTTAAACTAAATGTGTTAATGTCCATTTATATTTTTATAATAATTTTTTTGTGTAAAAAATGCACCTTGTTAATATTTAAATTATAATTTTCTTTAAACAAATGCAATTCTTAAACAAATGTCGTCTACCTAATCTCCGTCTACTAATCGTCCGTCTACCTAATCGCCGTCTACCTAATGTCGTCTACTTAATCGCCGTCTACCTAATCGCCGTCTACCTAATGTAGCGTTACCGAGAGCTTCTGTAGGATTTTTTGAATTATTGCAGGGACTGCAATAATTCTTGAGATAGTGTTGTGATAGTTAGCCAAAAATCAAAGTAGGTAGTTAACTACTTTAAAAATTATAAGTAGGTAATTAAGTAGTTAAATAAAATTACAAGTAGGTAGTAAGTAGGTAGTTAACTACTTAAAATTTTTAAACTAGGTAGTTAAGTAGGTAGTTAAGTAGGTAATTTTTTAACTAAATATATACTTCTATTAAAATCTTAGTAGAATTAAAAATTCGAATTTTTAATGTAAAAAATACTTTGTCACATTTAATAATTAAATATTTCCGTATTTTATTGATTTTTTGCTACTTATTTATGTTTAAAAATACTTTTAAGTCTGCTAGATAATTGAAATATAATGTAGTTAAAATTCAGGAAGTTTTTTAAAAGAAAAAATTAATTTATTCTAAAGTTAACTTAAAAACTTAAACTTAATAACCCACTTGGGGTGGGTTTAAAAAAAACACGATATATTAACATTGTTTGTCTCATTTATATCATCTTGTTAAACATCGGAAGCGGGAGAGTCCAAATTTCGTTTAAAGGTGTGGTGCAAAGTCGAACTTTTTGGCTTTGATTTTGATGTTTTTTGTGAAAACTTAACCCCTGCCCCCAATAGCCGCCAAAGATTTTTTCAACAAAATATCTTCAGTGGTTTAGAAGTTATGATCCCCCACTCCCCCAAAAAATGGCGTTTTTTGACAATTCTGTACGTGAAAGCTTGCTCAATGGGTATAAAAATTTAAGCTACAAATTATGCAATAAAAAAGCGTCTAGCTACTTTCTACTTTAATTTGATTCCTTGATCGTTAAGATTGGTGCAGGAATTTTTGAGATATTGCGCTTCCCCTACAAAACACCCGGGATTTTTTTGCTATATAGACTAGTTCGGAATAAGCGTCTTTTACTGTACGAGGGAGGGTACAAAAAGAAAAAAATAAAATTTGAAAAAATCTTAGCTTCCTTAGTTTCTTAAGTTTAAACCTATACTTCATAAAAATTGCTAGACGATGATATGTTGCACTACGTTGAAGTGCTGTAATATATCAGTTTGTGCTAAATAAATTTTTGTGTTTTAATTAAACGTCACAATAGTTTGAAATCATCACTAAAATAGTATTTTCCTGAACAATGATTTTGAATTAGTAAAAATAAAGATGAAATTTGTGCTTTTAAACTAATTTTAAACCTACATAGGCTTTTTTAATGTTTTGCTTGTAAAACTATTCAAAATTTAAAAATTAATTTTGAAAAGTCCATTCCAAACTTTTAAATTAAGCATTTTCTGTAATTGAAACATTAAAAAACTGGCAATCAAGCGCGCCAGCAGCGCCGTCACTACGAAGCAGCAAAAAACTAAAAATCCCCAAAAACTGCTTTTGCTTTTGCAATATTTAAAAAGTATTTTAGAAATTTTGAAGAGAAGGGGTCGAGATTTTGAACCGATATATATTTGAAATATTTTAAACCGTAAAATGTACTAGTCGCTCGCTGTTTCTCAATTTTCCTTTTACATATGATTGGCGCTAGTAGTTATTGTACCTTCTTCCTAACACTAAAAAACCCTTATTCGGAACTAGTCTATATATGAAGTGAGGCAAAAATGATGGACAAACTTCATCAAATTGCTGCCGTCATTTGATTTTTTTAGCAAAATAGTCGCATGTTTTTTGTACAGAAACGCAATATCTTGACAAATACTGCACGAATATTGATGATCAAGGTATCAAATTAAAGTAGAAAGTAGCCGCTTTTTTGAGTGCATAATTTGTAACTTACACCTATTGAACAATCTTTCACGTCCAGAATTGTCAAAAAACGCCATTTTTGTGGGGTCATAATAACTTCTGAACCACTGGAGGTATTTTGTTGAAAAATTTTTTGTAAGCTATTGGGAACAGGAAAGGAGTAAAAATCGAAGACAAAAAGTTTAAATCCGCAGTTCACCTTTAATAAACACAAGAGTTTATGACTGACCCCTAGTTCACTATTCATTTTATAACAAAATTATGATTGCTTTCAAATATTTTCTTAACTTAAATATTTTTTAAACCGTACATTGGATTCACAATAAATATGATAAATCAATTTCTAAAAAAATCTTTTTTTTTTTGCTTTTTTTTATTTAAAAACTTCAATAAAAATAACTCTTTTTTACACTAGATTAAATAAAAACCCACAGATTTTTGTTCTTATTTTAACTAAAAGAAGTAATCAAATATATTCTAATTATGATTTATTTCAACCATCTATTTTACGACGTATTTTTTAAAAAACTTTAATTTAAGCATTACTACAATTTGAATTGGGTTCATAAATTGGAAAGCACCGTGTGTATAAAATCGCTGTTGAGTGCCCAGATATGGATTTTTATTGAAGACCCTCTGCGCGTGCAAATTACCATGGATATATACATGCTGTCACATTTTGTTTCAAACAGCTGAGTTTTTTTGTAATATGTGCGCCACGCAGATATTGATTGTTTAAAGACACTAACTACTTGACTGTCTACTTCACTAACTACTTTCTGCCTACTTTGCTAACTACTTTCTGCCTACTTTGTTAGCTACTTGTATTAACTACTTTATTTTTTGAAGGTAGGTAGTTAAGTAGGTAGTTAACTACTTTTGAAAAAGAAAGTAGGTAGTTAAGTAGTTAGCCAAAATCATGGTAGTTAAGTAGTTAAGTAGTTAACTACTTAAGTAGTTATCACAACACTATCTTGAGACTATGCAATTTTTGAATCATAGACTTCTCCAATGGCTTCCTGCTGCTGTCAATTAAGTGTAATTAAATCAATACTAGTTTCAAGACCACTGCCTGCAAAAATATTAAAATTGGGAGATTATTTGACGATTTCAAGATCATCATAACAATTTCTTACGAGCCTTATTGCAATTGAACTGCAGTCGCCCTAGCAAAAACAAACTTCTGTAAAAGCGCAACCGGCAACAGCGTGCAGCATGAAATAAAGCAGTTTTTTAGTATCTGACAACAGGGCATTTTCTACAGGTTCTGCAATTTGATCAATAAACAAATTTAATTCACGATGTTTGTCTCAAACCTCTACATGTTTGAGACAAATATAAAAGAGCTGGAAAAATAGGTTGGTCCTGATTAAAAGTTGGAACGCTAGATTTATTCGACCGTGTTTGGGCAGTTGGAATTGAAGACTAAAAGTACCATTTGGGGCTAGGTAGGTCTGCAGAGAGAAGAGATATGTTTGAATCAATTGAAGACTAAAAGTACCATTTGGGGCTAGGTAGGTCTGCAGAGAGAAGAGATATGTGTGAATCAGTGACGCAATAAATGCTAGAGTTTCTCAAAGATAAATTTTGTTTGATTAAAATTGTTTTTGTTACGAAATTAATAGTTTTGGTCAATCACATTTTACAGGAGCAAATCCCATTCGAATACAAACAGACATTTGTGATTAGCTGTAAATGTTTGGGTAAAAAAATTCGTACAAATTAAAATCTAACTCAAACTGTTTTTGTGGAAGATTTTGCGAAAAAGTTATATTTGGCCAATTTGCAAAGCTGGTGTTTTAAATTTATTAGGAATACAAATAGTAGATACATACAAGAGCATTAGACCGCCTTGGGTTCAGTTTGCCGCAAAAACAGTGTTGCGATTTAGATTACGGTAATGTTGAGTTGGGATTTCTAAAATAATAAATACTAAAGGTAAAGTCTTCCAGGCTGAAATTAAGGGTGTAGCCACTCTCCGCCAGAAAAAATAAACAATAAACCCGCCAGCGAAAAAAATTTTTAAAAAAAGTTTTCAGCCGTTATGTAACCAATTATTATTTAGTTGCGTCATGTGTTTTATTGCGCGTGCTTTTTTATTAAAAAAACAAGAATTTACTTTATCACTCATTTATTTTCACCCTAATAACTTTACGACTCATCTATTTTCACTTTGATAGAATTTATCTTTAGTAATGTTTCTTATTTTTAATTATTTGGTACATCCGTTGTGGATAACAATATAATAAGAATAACAAATCTGTATGAGCATTGCAGAACTATGGATATTTGTTAGTATAGTCAGACATTTCAGAAAAACAATTAACATCAGGAAACTTTCTGAAGAAGTAAAGCGCTAGTATAGTTAGACTTTTCAGAAAAACAATTACCAGCAGGTAACTTGCTGAAAAAGGGATTGCTTTTTTAGAGCAAAACACGACAGGTAAATCATCGACTTGTTCAGCCAGAAAAGCGAAAATGTGATTCTAATTGCAAAAAGAATATTTAACGTCATCAAGACGTGGTATTGGTTATATTCTGTTTTTACAGCAAACAAAACACAATTATAACATTGCTTACAATATGGTATACTATGTTTTTGGTTGCAAACCACAGTTGGAAATCCACTTGTAAAATCAACTAACAGTGAAAGTAGCATGTTTTCGAAAATCACACTTAGTTAATAGCCTAGTTAAAACCTATTTTGCATTTATTTAATCAAGTGTGACGGCTAGAAAAAGCGTCAGAAGCTTGCGAAACAGTTTTTGAGCTTTAAAAAATTGTTGCTGGGTACTGTAATGTTGTCATAAATATTTCATTTAAGTAAATCACATTTTTAGCTGAAGCATTGTATAAATACAATAAATCAAGGTGCAAAGAGTAGAATCAACGTAAGAAAATATTTATTTTCTAATAGAGTAGTATCTAAATGGAACAATTTAAAAGAAAAAAACAAGTCCCAGCCCCTTCAATAGTTGCTTTTAAAAATAGTTTTAGTGTTTAATTGACTCAAATTAGTGCTTACCATTGTAAGCCTTTAAGTCATTTTCTAGTATATCATTTTGTTTCAGTTTGTTTGCGGCCGTAATCGGCTCGCATACTCTTCAAACGTTTACTTCAAACCCAGTGATAGTAATTTAATCAATGTCTGATGATTCATTAGTAATTAGATTAATTAATTTTGGGCGTTTTCCTCAAATTGATAAAACTTTTATTCTTTCTACGTTTCGAAACAAACAAAGTGTTTCATCAGGAAAAAGCCAAAACATACACACTACAAATAAATCTTACCAAAACATTATAAATACATTACATAATCAAATACAAAGGCATGGTAAAACTTACAAAAACAATTTTTAAATATGTAGAAAAAGTTATGTTTTTGGTAGTGTTATTATACTTGAAAAAAAATTTTTCTTATAAACTGTAAAAGTTTTTTGGAATAGAAAAATACTGGCTAATGTTTAAAACAACAAATGAAAAACAAGTTAAAAAATTACGATAGAAAAAATAAGTCTGTGATAAAGCTAAAAAAGTCAGAGTAAAACAGACATAATGAAACAGTGATTGATGTGAAATGTCCTCATAAGTAGGGTAATAAAACGTTCAGATGCGTGAAGAGAGATGTTTTGCGGTGGATGCTTTTAATGCTAGGTGAATTTCGGTTTTTGCTACATTGAGTCGTTTGTCAGGAAAAGAAATAATTATAAATATGGCTTCTTTGGTTAAAAGTTCTCTGGAGAAGAATCTTGTGGTTGGTTTTTTGGCTTTAAGGTAAAGACAATTGACGATCGTTTGGTTTATTTTTTGGTTCGATGGTGGTGCAAGTGAATAATTTTTCTATTTAGTTTGAATAAGTTTTCTATTTTCATAACCATTTTTTTAAAAAGTTTCTTTTAAGTAACTAATTTTTATTTCCGGATTGGGTAATATCTTTTTCGCTCGATTTGATAAACATTTTAAGAGCTCCTTAAAGCTGGTTTTCTGGTTGGTTTGAGTTTGCGTGAACAAATCTATCTGAGTGTGTGGGTTTGCGGTAAATTTCAAAATTGGTAATGGTGGAGTTATTAAATATTTTTCGTTAAGTTTTACATCTAAAAATGGTAGTTTGTTATTTTTTTATTTTTTATTGTGAATTTAATTGAATTGGTATGGTCTTCCTTATTTGCTAAACCGGGTAACATCTCCAAAGCGTTTGGTTTTCTTCAATTATTACAAGAATATCGTCTACATATCTTAACCATAAAATTAAGTTGATTCCTAATTGTTTGGCTTTTGTGATAATGTTGTATTTCAATTCTTCTAAATATATGCATGGTAACAGTGGTGACAAAGGGCTTCCTATTGTTGGCTTCTAATTTGACTATAAAGTTTGTCTTTGTGCTTAAAGTAAATTGTTTCCGTGCAAATTGATGTGAGATCTAAGCTTTATTTCTATTGTGTATGTTTTAGTCTTTTCCTGACGAAAAAACACGTTGTTTATTTCAAGTACATTGAGGGGAATGTTGTTAGATACATTACTTTTTTTTGAATATATTTTAATACCTTGAAATTAAAATTGAAAGTTTTGTCATACACATCCATATCTAGCTGTCTTTTACTTGTTTTATTGTTAGATCTAAATAATGATTTTCTTTATTATTAATAAAAGTGCAATTAAGTGGTAGGCAGTTAGGGTAGATTTCTTTACTGATATTCATAAAGTTAGGGCAGTTTGTTGAGCTAACATATTTACATATCTGCAGGTATTGACCAAAAGTGCTCATTTTATAGGATGAAATTTCAGATATTTGAATTCTGCAAAAAAAAGCGAAAGATCAGCAATTTGTGGTGATGAATTACCTCCCATGGGGATACCTGATATTTGTTTAAAGATAATACCCGCAAATTTTACATAGCAGTTGTCAATTACACATTTTATTAGATTTTTAATTTGTCCTTTAGAAAATACATAAGTTGTCAATTTTAAGTTGTCATGTGTCGCGACAAATTACCAAAATTATTAAATATGCAAAGGCAAAACGCAGTCACGCCACACCTCCCTAAACACACAATCACCACGCCGATTTTAATTTAAAAAAAACGGGCGGGCAGGGAATCCCCCTAAAAAAAGTTAGAAAAAATTGACTTGAGAAGTCCAAAAGTCAAAAATCCTGGACGTTTACAATCGTGACAACATTAGATTTGAAAAATTCACTTTGATCCAAAGACTTTTGGTTAAAAACCGGAACGATTCAAAGACCTGTGGGTTGAAAACCCAACCGACCACAGGGGTCTAAGGATGAACCGATCAAAAGACTTGTGGCGCGAAGCCCACACAATTGCAAAAGACCTTGGGTAAAAAAAACGAGACCCACACACAGAACTGAGCAAACCGTGTATCATGAACAAAAAGTTTAAATCCAGCTCAAAGTTTAACAAACCCTGGACGTCGGACCAAAAAATTTGTGTGATGCACGAGAGTCAACATTTCTGGCTCTCAAAGATGTATAACATGTGCTTAACCCAAATATGGACTGTATGAAGATCTTGACAATAGTTTAGTAGATATAAAAATATTGAATGGTGTAGGGAGTTTTGAACTCCGTGATTTTGGCGTGATAAATTCGGCAAAAAAGTTAAATTTATTAGTAAAATATATAGAGGAACAAACGGTGGTAGTCACAAGGCACAACAAATAAAAATCAGCGAAAAATTATAAATTAAATAAAACATAAACCAGTATTTTATCACTACATTTTTATTGATTACTTACAAAACCAAATAACAATATAAATAAACAACATAAATATCACTTGAAGTATCCTGAAAATAAAAAAAACAATATAAATTAAAAATTATGGGGAATTTACTTTATGTTAAACTATTTTTTACACCTTTTTCAAAATGCATTTATTACAAAAAATATGTTGTTCAAAAAATTCCTCAAACAAAGTTTTGAACAAATAATACTTATTATAAAATCTAGCTACACTAATTGGTTTTATTTTTTTTAGCACAAAGACAAAATTAACAACACAAATTTCTTGGAGTTTCAATATATTAGGTCAGTCAAGTTTTTTTTTTTCTAAACATAAATATTTTTATGCGTGTATGCGTGTGTGAGTGAGTGAGTGCGTGCGCGCATGTGTGCATGCATGCGTGCGTGAGTATATGCGTGCATGTGTGCAATGCGGAGATTACTTTGGTTTGTTTGGCTTTCCAATCGCAGTGTCCTCGCCTCGCTCCCGAGCCACGCTTGCCGGAATTACACCTAGAAATTTAATTACTCTAATATGTGATACAGTATTCCTGATCACGTCATATATATTTGCTTATAACACAACGCCCGACGTCGTTCAGTTTTAAATAAATATAACACAAATTTGGCAGAAAACAAGCCGGTGTAGCCAAAGTTTAAAATTTGGTAATTTAACTAGTAATTAATCAATAGGACTAATTTAGAAAAAAAGAAATTGACTTATCGTTTTTTCCGTGGTAAACTCTTACATGTGGCGCTCTTTCTTATAACCTTATCTTATTTTATGTTTTTTTAATGTGTGAGGTATAAAGGAGCAGTGTGGTGCATTTCAAAAATTAGATAACTAGGTATATAGTTACCTAATTTTGTGTGGTAAACAAGGGAATTTGACCCCCAGGGGGGATTAAGTTTGACCAAAATTAATCCCCTGGGGGGCCACGCTTTCTTCCCGAGAGGGTCAAATTAAGCCCCCTTGCTCTCTTAAATTTTTTTCTCCTAAAAATGGCAGACTATACTCAGCCACCCGTAATGTCTGCCAAACTGGCAGAATTAAACACAAAATTGGCAGACTAAAGTTCTCCAAATTTGAAATCCTAAAAAACACGCCGCCATCTTGATTTTGTTGTTTTGCGCTCGTCATCAATTGTTATTAAATTTGTTATTTTTAACAATTGAAAATAAAAAAGAATGTTTTATAGATTGTTTTAATTATTTTAAACGTTTTTTAAAGGTATTGTGTTTTTTTTACTTTAATTTTGCTTTTTTATAAAAAAACATGTATATATTTCCGCATTGTCAACAATTGGAATTTTATCTGTAAAACAAAAACTGCGATTTCACCTCCGTAAGTTTTATAATTTTAAAGGTACTATATATTTGCAACCAAGAAGGTTGTAAATTTTGTGTTGCACAGGTTAATCGGAGTTGCAAATATATCTATTTTAATAAATCGCACGAATTATGGTTTTTTTTTCTAAATATCAAATACAAATTATCCTAATGATAATTATAAATTAAAAATTAAAATTGCTAATTAACGTTATCTTTTGATGTGCTGGAATATATGTCACCAACTCCCTCTATAATTTTGCTATGTGCCAACGAGATCCCCATTTTCCCCGTTTCAAAGCGAATGTTAGTTGAAATAAAACACAGCGTTGTGGGCATATACAGCACGCCCGGACCCGTCTTTGTATGCCACCGGACTGTCTTTCACGTGAAAATCACCGTCACCTCTTTAACGTGAACAAAATTAAAAAAAAAGAAAATCTAAGACATATACTTTTTTGTTTGATTGTTTTAAATCAAATAAATAAAAACCCAAAAATTCGATTTTTTTTAAATTATAAGAACTTATTTACACTGGAGTGACATGTGACATTTTGGCACCCCACGTACCCCAACCCCAAATGTTGTATTGATTAATTTTGCATTCTTCATTTACTATTTTAAGCTTATACTTGTTTTAATTAAACGGTCACTAATTTCAAAAACATCACTTCAAACTAATTATACCACTTGGTTTACCCATTTTGCATCACCAAAGGTACCCCCAAAATTTTACATTGCTTATTTTTGCATTTTTTAATTACTACTTCGAATTTATATTCGTTTTAATCTCACGATAACACTGGTTTTAAAAATATTAATTTTAAACAATTTTACCCCATGGTTACCCATTTTAGAACCCCGGGGTACCCCCAAAATTTCGTATTGGTAATTTGTGCTTTGAGTTTATACTCGTTTCAATTCCACAAACACGTTGATTACAAAAATATTATTTTCGAACAATTTTAACTCATGGTTATCCATTTTGGCACCCCCAAATAGGTACCCCACAAAATGTTTCATTGGTTATTTTTGCATTTTCTGATCATTTTTGCATTCTTTATTTAATATTTTGAGTTTATACTTGTTTTAATTGAACGGTCACGCTGATTTAAAAAAATATGACTCCAAACTAATTATACCGCTTGGTTTACCCATTTTGCAACACCAAGGGTACCTCCAAAATTTTACATTGCTTATTTTTGTATTATTCATTTACTACTTCGAGTTTATACTTGTTTTAATGCCACAATAACACTGATTTTAAAAATATTAATTTAAAATAATTTTATCTCATGGTTAGCCATTTTAGGTACCCCAGGTACCCCCAAAATTTCGTAATGGTGGTTTGTGTTTTGAGTTTATACTCGTTTCAATCCCACAAACACGTTGATTACAAAAAAAACCACTTTCAAACAGTTTTACTTCGTGGTGACCCATTTTGGTACCCCCAAATACCCCCATAATGTTTTATTGGTTATTTTTGCATTTTTAACAATTTTTTATTCTTCATTTACTATTTTGAGTTTATGCCTGTTTTAATTAAATGATCATAAAAAATACGAAATAAAATATCACTCATACCACGTTGTTTACCCATTTGGGTTCCATTTAGGGTACCCCCAAAATTTTACATTGCGTATTTTTGCATTCTTCATTTGCTATTTCGAGTTTATACTCGTTTTAATCCCACAATAACACTGATTTTAAAAATATTAATTTTAAACAATTTTACCTCATGGTTACCCATTTTAGGTACCCCAGGGTACCCCCAAAATTTCGTATTGGTAATTCGTGCTTTGAGTTTATACTCGTTTCAATTCCACAAACACGTTGATTACAAAAATATTATTTTCGAACAATTTTAACTCATGGTTATCCATTTTGGCACCCCCAAATAGGTACCCCCCAAAATGTTTCATTGGTTATTTTTGCATTTTCTGATCATTTTTGCAATCTTTATTTAATATTTTGAGTTTATACTTGTTTTAATTGAACGGTCACGCTGATTTAAAAAATATGACTCCAAACTAATTATACCGCTTGGTTTACCCATTTTGCAACACCAAGGGTACCTCCAAAATTTTACATTGCTTATTTTTGCATTCTTTAATTACTACTTCGTGTTTATACTCGTTTTAATCTCACGATAACACTGATTTTAAAAATATTAATTTTAAACAATTTTACCCCATGGTTACCCATTTTAGAACCCCAGGGTACCCCCAAAATTTCATATTGGTGATTTGTGCTTGGAGTTTATACTCGTTTCAATCCCACAAACACGTTGATTATACAAAAATATTATTTGCGAACAATTTTAACTCGTGGTTATCCATTTTGGCACCCCCAAATAGGTACCCCCAAAATGTTTCATTGGTTATTTTTGCATTTTCTGATTATTTTTGCATTCTTTATTTAATATTTTGAGTTTATACTTGTTTTAATTGAACGGTCACGCTGATTTAAAAAATATGACTCCAAACTAATTATACCGCTTGGTTTACCCATTTTGCAACACCAAGGGTACCTCCAAAATTTCACATTGCTTATTTTTGTATTATTCATTTACTACTTCGAGTTTATACTTGTTTTAATGCCACAATAACACTGATTTTAAAAATATTAATTTAAAATAATTTTATCTCATGGTTACCCATTTTAGGTACCCCAGGGTACCCCCAAAATTTCGTAATGGTGGTTTGTGTTTTGAGTTTATACTCGTTTCAATCCCACAAACACGTTGATTACAAAAAAAAACCACTTTCAAACAGTTTTACTTCGTGGTTACCCATTTTGGTACCCCCAAATACCCCCATAATGTTTTATTGGTTATTTTTGCATTTTTAAAAATTTTTTATTCTTCATTTACTATTTTGAGTTTATGCCTGTTTTAAGTAAATGATCATAAAAAATACGAAATAAAATATCACTCATACTACGTTGTTTACCCATTTGGGTTCCATTTAGGGTACCCCCGAAATTTTGCATTGCGTATTTTTGCATTCTTCATTTGCTATTTCGAGTTTATACTCGTTTTAATCCCGCAATAACACTGATTTTAAAAATATTAATTTTAAACAATTTTACCTCATGGTGACCCATTTTAGGTACCCCAGGGTACTCCCAAAATTTCGTATTGGTGGTTTGTGCTTTGAGTTTATACTCGTTTCAATCCCACAAACGCGTTGATTACAAAAAAATTACTTTAAACAATTTTACCTCGTGGTTACCCATTTTGACACCCCCAAATACCCATATAATGTTTTATTGGTTATTTTTGCATTTTTTTCAATTTTTTTCATTCTTCATTTACTTTTTTAAGTTAATTCCTGTTTTAATTAAAAGGTCATGCTGAACTTAAAAATATCACTCATACCGCGTTGTTTACCCATTTGGGTTCTACCTAGTGTACCTCCCAAAATTTTGCATTGCTTATATTTGCATTCTTCATTTATTATTTTGAGTTTATAATCATTTTAATCCCACGATAACACTGATTTCAAAAATATTACTTTTGAAATATTTTGCCGTTACCCATTTTAAAAGGTCAGGGTACCCTAAAAATTTTGTATTGGTGACATATGCTTTGAGTTTATACTCGTTTTAATACCACGAATATATTAATTACAAAAATAATACTTTTGAACAATTTTACCTTATGGTTACCCATTTAGCACCCCCAAAGTACCCCTTAAATTTTTGCAATCTTTAATTACTATTGGAATTTATACTCGTTTTAATCGAACGGTTACTCTGATCTCGAAAATATCACTCCCAACTAATTTTATTGTGTGGTTACTTTTTTTGGCACCAGCTTGGGTACCCCTAAAATTTTGCAATATTTTTGCAATTTTCAATTAGTATTTGAATTTATAATCGTTTGAATCCCACGGTAGCACTCATTGAAAAAAATATTATTTTTAAGCATTTTCAATTCATGGTTACCCATTTGAAGACCCAAAGGTATGCCCTAAAATTTTGCAATGGTTATTTTTGCATTTTTAAATTCCTACTTAAGCTTATATTCGTTTTAATCCCACTGTAACGCTGATTTCAAAAATATATCACTCCCAACTAATTTTACCTCATGATTACCAATTTTGGAACCCCCAAAGTACCCCCTAAATTTTTGCCCTGATAATGTTTGTATTTTTCAATTACTATTAAAGTTTATACTCGTCTTAATCCCACGGTCACGCTGATATAAAATCTATCACTTCCAATTAATTTTACCTCGTGGTTACCCATTTTAAAACCCCCAGGGAACCCCTAAGATTTAGTAGGTATTTGCGATTTTTGCTTTGAGTTGATACTCTTTTTAGTCCCACTAAGACACTGAATAGAAAAACATTATTTTAAAATAATTTTATAAGATAAAATTGAGAATATGATGATATTGATTAAAATTGATAGTGAATTTTATATATTAACTTTTATGAATATAATAAAAATTCATAGTGAACTTTATATGTTAGCTTCTTCCTTCAGTTGTTTGCTTTAAATCAAATAGATTTTTATGATAGTGAACTAAAAATAAATTTTGAAATGAAATTTTGAAAACCGCATTATTTAGATGAACACCAACAAACAAGCGTTAATTATGTTTTAACCTATAACAGCTATTGCCTGTATAAAAACAAACAAACCTTTAAAAACAGTAATATTATTCTTTAAAATGATTTTAAAGGCTTAAAAAAGTGCTTTCAGAATGACAAATCTAATTTCGTCCTATTGGTTGAAATAACTGCCAAATTAGCAGACATTATTGTCTGCCATTTTGGCGAAGTATAAGTCTGCCAAAATAATGAAAAATATCTGCCAATTTGGCAGAAATATTAGCCGCGTGAAAATTGGCTAAATATTCTGCCATTTTGGCAGATTTTTTATTAAAAAATGGCTGACCAAAATTAAGAGAGTGGGGGTCAAATTTAACCCATGGAGGGAGTTCAAATTTAACCCCACCAGGAAGGGGTTGAATTTCTGTCAAAGCGTTGCACAGATAGGAAAGAAACTTAATATACACTGAAAACATTCTTTTTTATGTATTCTGAATGTAGATAATAGTGCTGTTCCCCAGAGTTCTGACCTGTAGCTCCGTCCTATTTTTCTAATAATTTCATGTGCAATTAAAGAGTGATACCATAGATTATTTTTTCAGATTTTTTTGAAATTTAAATTTTTTTGAAACTTATTTTAAATCATCCAAATAGTTTAAAAAAATGTACATAAAATAACTTTAACTGTATTTTCAGCTAAAATAAGTTCAAAATCGCTCATTTAAAAAGCGGAGCTCCGGAACTCCCATCGCTTGAAACGGCCGGAGCATATTGAAGAATAGAAACATAACTAGTTAATAATTGAATTTTAAGGATGTAAAAAGAGTTTCAAATTTAGAGTTCATTTGGAGTTTTAAATTCATAATAATCTAACTTGTGAGTATACTCACATAGTTTTAGGGGTTGAATAATTAAACTAAACTCACATACATAATTCTTTCTTCAAAACTATTTTTGTTATGGATTAAATATAGGAAAAAAATATAAACATTACCTAGTTTTACCTGGTAAGTTTTTCTTACCTAGTAGTTTTTTTACCTAGTTTTTTAAAATTTTTAACTGTTTCGTCCCTAGTTTTAAATTTTGAAAATGCTCCACAGCCCTTCCTTTTCCTGTGCAGGAGAAGGAATGGCTTCAGTGATTGTTCATTTGATTTTGTTAATCCAAAAAACTTTCAAATCGTTTTTTAAAACAAATATTTTTAAAATAATACCTTACCCAATTAACACGGCTCCACAATGGGTACAAATGTTCCAAAGTCTTAGTGTAAAAATTTGTTACATGTGTTTTATGTAAACTTTCTTTAAAACTTTTCAAATGTTAAGGGGAGCCTTGATTTGTTTAATACTTTTTTATGTAATGCGTCCAAAGACAAAATATTATTGTGTAGTTTGTATTTAAAAATAAGAAAAAAACAGAACAAGCGCTGTTGAATGTCTTTTAAATGAGAAAAGCGTTTATGGTGTATTAATTTTCACAGCTTTTTGATCATGATTGCGTGAAGGTGTTAAGAAAAAAGAATTGTACAGGAGCTGCATGTTTTTTTCTCGCACAAAACCAAAATTTGCCCACGACGTTGGATAAACAAGAGGTACTTTATATTAATCAGCTAATTTCCTTCTTAAGTTAAATTACTTACAGTTTTATCATGAATAAAAAAACCTAAATTAAATAGTGACTACTTCAGGTTTTTTTAATTAAAGATTAATCCTTGCCAAAATATCTTAATTAAAAAGTTTATAAAATTTCAAAAGGACAAAAAATTAAAAATTTAAATAAATCCATAAATAACTACACTTAAGTTTTGATTTTAACTTTCTCCTTAAAAATAATCTTTATTTTCATGTTTTAAACTGGGTCCTAATCCCCCCTTTTATCTTTTTATTAAGGAAAAATTATTAAAAATTTTTTCTGTACATATCGCCCGTCGATTTTATGCTCTTTTCGTAATGCATTTAAAAAAAACTTTATCTTCAAAGAGTGAAAAAGCTATATGAAAAAAAAGCAAACAAAAAAATCACTGAAAACACGTTTAATTTAAAGAACAAGACCGAATTTGACATTTAGGTTTTGGTTCTTAAATTAGATATTATTGCAAACACATCGGTCTATAAACATGAATGGTAGGTGAATTTATACTAAAAATTTTTAAACAAAAAAAAAATTAAAAAAGCTATAGTTTTTCTTATTAATTTTGTATTTTGCTTAAGTTTCTTACAACTCAAAATCGTTTTTTACCTGTGTTTAAAAAAACGGTTGGGAACAAAGCCATAAATCTACGTGTTTTTAAAAACACCAAACGGTAACCAAACCTAACGGTATTCACTTTAAAGTAACAAGAAATTACGGTCATTATAACCGACATCCACCTAAAATTTGGGGGTATCCCAGACACCCCCCCCCACCCTCACCTAAAATTTGAGGGGCCCTACGTCCCAGTACTAAAAATGTTAAAAATGGGGTATTTGAGGCGATACAATGGTGCTGACGAAAGCACAACACGACAGTCCTGAGGTGTCACAAGACGGTCCCCTGAAAACAATATTAGTTTTTAAGTAAGAAAATGCGCGTTTTTTTTACCTGCTATTGCCATCAAGTTTTATTGTAGAGCTTTTAAATTTTGTTTTAAAAACAAACATGTAATATTAACGTATTATTTTACACTACTGTTACGTTTTCATAAAAAATACGCGTTTTTCTTCCTGCTATTGTCATAAAGATTTACCATAAAGCTTATAAATTCGGTTTTTTTAATGTGTAATATATTTTTCAACAACAGTTTATTTGACACTAAAAAAATACATTCTGCACAAGTACGTAGCCAGGGGGGGTTTAGAGGTGGCAGGCAACCCCCTTTGAGCTGGCGGAAGTAAAAATTTGGGAAGAAGTTTAAAAAATTATCTCGTGCTTCACCCCACTCCGCGTTTGACACTTGTATATCTTTTTATTGCTTTTAAGTAATGTTTCTGATGCATATCAATGACTATTTATGAAATTTTTTTGTTGTTACGTGATTTTTAATGTTATACGTTTTTAAACATAAATTTTTTGTGTTTAACTTAAAAAACACTGCAAATAAAAGTGGAAACAATTACTTCGCGTGAAGTACGGTTTTTTTACCCTTTTATTGTTTTTAACACTATTCTGAAAATTTCTAGTACAACCCCTTACAACCCCCTCCCTTTAGAAAAATTGTATGGAGTGCAGTGCAACTCCCCCTCTTTTCTGAAATCCTGGCTATGCCCCTTATTCTGCATAATATTTTTGGAAACGTTTTTAGATTCATAGCAATTGAAAACGTTGTTTTTTCTAAGCCGAAGCAACACCCTAAAATCAAACTAAAAGCATTAAAAGCGCTTAAGGGCATATAACTTAACTTATTCTGTTAAATGTTAGCAATTTTTTATTGCATTAAAACATAATTAAAGTAAGTTCGTTAAATGCAAAAAAGTTTGACTTATTTAAAGAGGATAAATCCGATTTTACAAATTTCAAATCAAAACGAAAATTCAAGTATCTTGAGTTCTTAAAACATCCCACAGTGCATAAATCGAGTCGGGAACGTTTTTTTCTTGGAAGAAATCATTAATGGCTTTCTCTTCTTCTGTTGCAGGCGAAGATTCTAAGCTGCACTTAAAATAGTCCTAAAAATATTAAAAAAAAATTAGATCAATCAGGTCTGAGATCCGCATATTAAAACAAAATTAAAAAAAAACCAATGTACCCAGAATTACGAAAAAACGTAAAAAATCTTTTATTATTGGCCAAAATATTTTCGACTTTATATAGTGAGACTGTGAGAGTCAAATGTTTTTACTTTCACATTAATTTATTAAAATAGCACTCCTATTAAGTAACACGAGTTATGGTCACACACCACAATTGCACAATTTTATATTGAATTACTGCTGAGTAAAACAAAACGCAGGAAAAAATTTTCATTTCATTAAAAAATTACATTTCTGAATTGTAATTTTTAAATTCAAATTTTTAATCTTACTTATTTAATAAGGAGTCCACAGTGGCAAGATAAAAATAGTACTACAAACAAATGTGGAGGGGGAGAGCAGAGCAACGCTACGCGCAAGAAAAAATTTAATAAAATTGCCCGAATTTTGATCCTTGCCGATGCCGACTCAAAAAAAGGTTCCAAACGCACCCTTTAATTAGACCATACATGGGCAAGTTGGTTTAGAGTGGGGGAGGGTTATATTCAAAAATGGGGGGGTTAAAATCTAAAAAAACGTATCAAAAATAGGTAAAAAAACCGCTAATTTTAGGTCAAAAAGCCCTTTTTATTGCATTTTTGAGCTTTTTATTGCTTAAAACATTCATTTTGATCTTTAAACTCAAGTTTTGTGGCAGTTAGAAGTCATTTTAAAGACATTTTTTCTTTATTTTTCCAAAATGGTTGGTTTAACCTTTTCTCCCCTCCACTTTTAAGTGGGGGAGGGTTAAACCCTCATCTCAGAATTGGGGGGTTAACCCCGCCTCTCAATCCCCCCGTGCACATGCATGCCTTGCTTAGACTCTCTTAGCTACGCCCATGGTTAGACGTCCATCTTTTGAAGTTGTGTGTTTTGTTTTGCTTAAATCGTTCATTTAATCTAAATTCTGACAAAATCTTAAAAGAAAACATCCATCTTTTCACCTACTTTAGAGATAAAAGCATTGTTTCCATTAATTACCTAAAGCCAATATCTTTAAGGCTGAAATTAAGGGCGGACCGTTCTCCGCCAAGAAGAAATAAACAATAACGCGCAAACCAAGAAAATTAAAAAAATTATGTCTCCGTAGTAATGTAACCAATAATTATTTAATTACATCACGTGTTCCACTGCGCCTGCGCGTGATATTTTCTCAAAGAACGAGTGGTTACTCGACCACCCTTACAATTTCACCCTTATACAATTCATCTTTAGTTTATAAATTTACTGCTAAGAAATTTAAATATATTAATAAAATCATGAGTAAAAAATTACATGTTGTACGTCGCTATGGACCGGAACAGGTTTCCAGTGCATTCCTGGAATAACTTCGTGCTCTGTCTCTACAGGAAATAATCCGGAAAGTAAAGCGTAAGCACTCATTATTGTTCGATTATAGTCAGTGCTGTGGAAAGAGTGGTGTCGAGCGGAGTAGTCGTTGATAAAGCTGGGGTAGTGGTTTCGTAAGAAAACACCCAGTTCATGCATACGACGAATTCCCAGCTGAAATGGTTTTATTAATTGATTTGTATTAAGCTTTATTATTCTATGTGAGCCAGCTGATAACGTTCCTTAATATTGTGACCATGAGCGTAGCCAGGGGGAAGGGGGTCCAGACTTAGACAAAGGTGGGCAACCTCTCGGATTTTGGGGGTAAAGAAGTATACCCATAGGTGGGCAGCCTCCCGGATTTTGGGGGGTATACCCGACCCCTGAAATTTAGGGGGGAGGTGTCCCAAAAATTTTTTTGGGGTATATCTCAAATACTTCATTTTTAGCGTTTTTGATACTGGAACCCCCCAAATTTTAGGGAGCGTGTACGGGGTACCGCCAAATTTTAGGGGGGTGTCGGCTATAATCGGGATTTTGTCGGCTATAACCCCCTGCTCACATATGGGTATACCCGACCTCCGAAATTTGGGGGGTTGTCCCAAAAATTTCTTTTGGGGTATACCTCACCGTGAGGGTTAAATTTTTTTGCCCCTCCTGACTTGTCTTAGCGCCTGCCCTTTGCTTAGTCTGCATAGGGAAGATAAGTTTCAGGTAATGCCACAACAACAACAACAACCCCATTTTTAGAGTTTTTAGTGCTGGGACCCCCCAAATTTTAGGGGGGGTGTCCGGGTTACCCTCAAATTTTAGGGCGAGGTGTCGACTATAATCGGGATTTTTGTGGGGGTATAACCCTCCTAACTATACATGGGCACGGAAGGGGGTTGGGGGTTTAAGTTAAACCCCGTTTAACCCACCTCCCCCACTCAGAAGTGGGGGGTTTAAACCCCACCCCCTACTCAGAAGTGGGGGAGGGGAAAGGTTAACCCCCCAATTTTGGAAAAATGAAAAAAATGCCTTTAAAATGACTTCTAACTGCCTCCAAACTTAAGTTTTGAGGTCAAAATGTTTTAAACAGTAAACAGCTCAAAAATGCAATAAAAAGGGCTTTTTGACCTAAAATTAGCGTTTTTTATCTTTTTTTTTCAAAATCGAAAAAAGATATGGGTAAAATGCACTCCAGAAAAAAAACGATATGGGTATTCAGACACCTTTGCACGGTCTGAAAAACCCCCACTCCCCGAAATATTGAAAGATTTGCTCCCCCCGCCAAAAAATGAAAAAGTACCCTAAAATTATGATGCCATTTTTGAATTTTGTTTGACCTATGATGATCGCGAATTTTTTGCAGTTTTTAGCCTATTTCAATGTATTTTAAGCCATTTTAGACCTATTTTTACCTTATTTTCGCTTTTTTGTTTCTTTTTTTTCTTTTTTCCCTTCTTTTTTTCCTTTCTCTCCTGATTGCCCTCCCCCCCCTATTTCAAAAAAGTTGCCCCCCGTGTCCCCCCCGTTTTGGAATTGCCCCCCCTATAAAACCCCCAAGGGGCAGTGCACAAGTCTGGGTATTTTGTGTTTCTTGGATTTCAACCCCCCCCTAATTTGGGATTTAAACACTCCCCACTCCGGACTAACTTGCCCATGTCCCAATAAAACGCTACGCGGGGGGAGGAGGGCAGTGCACAGGTCTGGGTATTTTGCGTTTCTTGGATTTCAACCCCCCCCCCGCTAATTTGGGGTTTAACCCATACATGGGCACGGGGGAGGGTTGAGGGGTTAACCCCCCCCCCCCCAAATTCTGAGAAGGGGGGTTCAACCCCCCCCCACTCAGAAGTGGGGGGAGAAAAGGTTAAGCCCCCCCCCAATTTTGGAAAAATGAAGAAAAAAAATGTCTTTAAAATGACTTCTAACTGCCTCCAAACTTAAGCTTTGAGGTCAAAATGAATGTTTTAAGCAATAAAAAGCTCAAAAATGCAATAAAAAGGGCTTTTTGACCTAAAATTAGCGTTTTTTTACCTATTTTTCTTTCAAAATCGAAAAACAATACGGGTAAAATGCACTCCAAAAAAAAACGATATGGATATTTTGCGTTTCTCGAATTCTAACCCCCCCCTAATTTGGGGTTTAACCCCCCCACTCCGGACCAACCTGCCCATGCATGCCCCTAACACCCCTCCCCCTTGCCCACCTTATGGACTTAGAGGTGGTTGGTTACTAGGGGTAAATCGCATTTTAAATTTTAGATCTCATCTGGGATCCCAAGGTGGTCTGGGCCATCGGTGGGCAGAAGGGGGGTCAGAGAGAGCAGGATCATTATATCTCCCAAAATCACGAAACTGCCGACACTTCCCTAATTTCGTGGAAACCCGGATACCCTTACACTTAAATTTGTGGAGTCTCAGTACGAAAAATGGGGTATTTAAGACATAACTTCAAAAATTTGTGGGTCGGGTATACCTCTTTTAAAATCTAGGACTGGGAGGCTGCCCAGTTATGGTCTTGAACACAAGTGCTCATAGAAATTATTTGGGTTTCGGTGGGTATGGTGGAGGGCGGTTTACCAATAGGTGAAAGGCAGAATTTTTTCAGGAGGTCCAGGTCTAGGGAATCCAGACTTTTAGATCAAAAAAGTGTATACAAAACTTTTTTTTACTTTTAAAAAACGTGTTTCGACAGTAAATATGGAACCAAAATTTTCAGGTAATTTGGCTGGGGACCCTCCTAAAAAAATTTAGGTTCTTCCTCTATCCTAAATTTTCAAATCTTTACACCCTGACGACTCGATCTAGACTTTTTAATTCGTCGCCCCCTCCCCCTTCCATTGGTGGGTCCTCCTGGATTTTAGAAAAAAAGAGGTATAAGCGAACCCAACGTTTTAAGTTTGAGTATACCGAAAATTCCGGTTCGGGAATCTATCGTACAAAATGACCTTTTTTAGCGTTTTTGTACGGGGGGACCCACAAATTTTAGGGGGAGTATCTGGTATTGGTTTTATTTCAATTTAAAAAACAAGCCTTACAGGAGTGATTTCGCCGAATCCCTGGGGCCACAATAATTCATAATTTGTTCCTGATAGACTTATTGTTTTTTCAGGCGATCTGTCTCCATGACGCCACACCTAAATTTTTAATGCAAGTTATATTTATATCTGCAAAAATGCTTAGTATTACTAAACAAAAAGAATGAGTCAATTTTAGACCCTTCTTGACCCCCAAATTTTTATCCTTTGGCGACCCGAAAAAGGGGGTCTAACCAGGAACGTAACCCGGAGGGCGGCCGTTTCCCCTCCCCCCCCCCCCGAAACGGTCGGACAGGGAGGAAAATAAGGAAAGTGGTTGGGTGGGGGGGCGGCCGCCCCTCCCCCGAAATGGTCGCCAGATGGTAAAATTTGGCGGTTTTCAGAGGCTAAAAATTCAAAATTTTCTAGCGCCTCGCTAATTGTTCGGCGCTAAGCTATAAAATAGTATTGGTACCACAATTGACCCCCAAAAAGCAAAAAAAAATTATCCGCTTCGCTTCGCTCAGTGGTCAAGTTCCATAATATGCATATTTTTCTCTGCTTATTCTGCCTAATTTTACTGAAAAAAGTACAATAATTTTAAACAATAAGTACTACTTTAAACATTACTACTTTACAGTAACAATACTACTTTACTACTTTACAATAACTTTAAACTAGTTCAATAAACAATAAGTACTACACATCAAGCAAAACAAACACTCATATTTGGTTGATTTTGTTTATATACCTTTCCCCCTCCTAAAATTTGGAGCCGCCCATAGGTGTTTTTTGAGGCGGGACAGAGGGGTCCACCCCCCTAGAGCCAAAATTTTGGACCCCCCCTAGAAAAAATCTAGGGGGCCCCCCTCCCCCCAAAGCTCGAGAGCGGTTCGGCCTGACCCTCCCCCCCTAGCGAGGCTGACCCCCGGCCCTCTCCCGACCGATTTGGAAGTATATT
>JASAMX010025071.1:0-27034 GCA_030248175.1 Microlaimidae sp. YZB2_3
TTATTGTTTTGCGCGCTACAATTACTATACTTGAAGAAATAGATTAGCACAGCAAGAATAATGAAACACAGATTATAAACACTAATTATCATAAAGCAAAGCCAGGAAAAACAAATTTGAAAATTGACTGGGGAGCATAGGTGGGCAGCCTCTCGGATTTTGGGGGGGGTCAAATTTTAGGGGGGGGTGTCCAGTAAGACCCAAATTTTGAGGGGGGGTGTACCCAATATTTCCGCGCTGCCTTAAAATGAGCTTAAAACGCGTAAAAAAACGTAAAACAAGCTTAAAAATGCTTTAAAACTGTGTAAAATTAAAATAAGATCTTATTGCAACTTATAAATTTTATTTTTTTAATAAAAATGTGCAGTGGAGCAGACAGGATTTCATTTCGGGGGCGTCAGTAAGAAGGAAGAAAAATATCTCAAAGCGGCGCGAAGCGCTGCAGCCTGTGCACGTAGGCGCCAGCCAACGCGAAAATTCGTGGCCGGGGGCTATCGGGGGTGTCCCCTCAGCAGCCGGAGGCGAAAATTTTTAAAATATATACTAAAAACGGCTTAAAATCGTCTCCTGGTGATCGCGTAGACATACCTTTTACTTTCTTTCTTCCTAATTTCTACATAATTTTCTGTGATCTTAAAAATTTGAGTCAGGGGTTCGGGGGACAGATACCCTACAAAGAGAACTTATAATTTGAGGCGCAAAAATACACTAGAAATTTTAATTCCAAATGATAGTAATTACAAAATTTAAGGTTTTTTATAGCTATACTATACATTTATAACATGTGTTTAAAACGGGAAAATAAGGTAATAAACACTCCGCGCGAAGCGCGGAAAATTTTTTTAGTCCTTTTATAACACTTAAAAATTTTTCTTTGGGAGGCGAATTTGGGGGGGGGGGGTGTCCCCGACTACCCCAAATTTAAGGGGGGGTGTCAGCAAAATACGAAATTTTGGGGGGGTATAACCCCCCCTGCCCACCTATGATGGGGAGTATTATAGATTGCATCGAGAGGATAAGAGTAAAAAAGAATATAAGAAAAGAATAAAAGAATACCCAGACCTGTGCACGGTCTGAAAATGCCCCCCCGTTTTATCGGAGGATTTGCCCTCCCCCCCGTTTTATTTCCCCCCCCCCCGTCAAAAAATGGAAAAGTAGCCTAAAAATATGACGCCATTTTTCACCTATGATGACACCATCATCGTGAATTTTTTGCAGTTTTTAGCCTATTTCAATGTATTTCAAGCCATTTTAGACCTATTTTCGCTTTTTTGTCCTTTTTCCCTTCTTTTTTCCTCTTTCTTCTTCATTTTTTCTCTTTTTTTGCTTTTTCCCCTGCTTGCCACCCCCCCCCCCCGTTTCAAAAAAGTTGCCTCCCCGTGCTCCCCCATTTTGGAATTGCCCCCCTGTTTTAACCTTGGGGGGGCAGTGCACAGGTCTGAATACCTAGTTAGATACATTATAGTAAGTACAAGTGACATATTTAACGAAACAAACTGCCATCTAAACTGAATAAATCAAGTAAGTAGGAAGCATCTAAGATTCTGAAAGACAGAATACATACATGTGTGATATTTGTGATACAAAGAGTCGCCAGGTTGTGATAAAAAGCATAAGTGAGGAACTTAAACATAGATGAACACGGTCAAAAAGCTAGGGGGGTGTTTACCCCGGGTAAATGAAATTTCAAAATCTAGGGGGGGACCTAGGAGGGGTGGACATAGGTGTTTTTGGGGGGGGACAAAGGGATGCACCTCCCCCCTAGAGCCAAAATTTTCAACCCCCCCTGGAAAATTCAGGGGCCCCCCCCCTCCCTCAAAGCTCGAAAGCGGTCCGGCCTGACCCCCCTACCTCTCCCCTCTCCCGACCAATTTGGAAGTATATTTTTTATTTACTGTCAAAAATACGGCTTTTTAGTTAAAAACAGTGTTTAAATACACTTTTTAGGCCTAAATAGGCTGTTTTAATACATAAAATTCAATGTTAGACCTAAAAACACTTAAATTATTGAGTTAAAAAAATTTTGCTAAAAAATTAAACCCCCCCGGACCCCCCCCCCCTAAATTTGAAATCTCGCACCCGGGGTCGACCCCCCCTAAACAGCCAGGGGGTCCGGAGCACCTGAGACCCCCCCTAAAAAATTTTGGCCTTCCCCACCCGAGGGGTAGACCCCCCCCCCCCCTAGCGGACCCGACCAAAAACACCTATGGGGGTGGAACCCCCTCTAGCTTTCTAGGGGGGTCGACCCGGGGTGGAAGATTTTGAAACCCAGAGGGGGGTCAGGTGGGGTCCAATTTCCAAAACAAAATACTTTTAAACCATTAAATGTTTAATAATAGTTTTTTTATAAGATAATACTATATTTTATTGTATAAAAGCGATATTTAGGTATAAAAAGGGTGTAAAAACATGAATTTGTGTTAAAAATTCATGTTTTGGAAGGAAATTTAGTATAAAAAAAGTACTTAAAGGGTTCTCGGGAGGGGAGGAGGGGGGGTTAGATTTCAAAATCTAGAGGGGGGTCAGGGGAAAAAATTCGAAAATTTGGGGGAGGGGGGGTCTTGGATTTTTTTCTAGGGGGGGGGGGGCAAAATTTTGAGGCTTGGGGGATGGACCCCACCCTATCCCCCTTGTTCATCTATGATCTTAAATAAAAGTTAAAAGCATAAAAACAAGATTTAAGCTTATAATCATCAAAACAATTAATAAAATCAACAAAGCTGTAATAAAATATAAAAAAAGAATTTAAAATAAGATAGAATATATTTATAACAAATAATATGTAAAACCATTCAAAAAAAGAAAAAGTCCGGCAAAAAAGTTCGGCAAAATAAAAAAGACCAGACCCATAGGTCACCGACCTTCGACGGCTAAGGGGGGGGGGGGGTCCACACCCCGGGGTGTGGAGGTTTTTGCGCTCCCGGGGGGGGGGTGACACCCCGGGGGGTTTTTTTTTGAAAAAAAGCGAGGGGTGGTCTCACCCCCGGGTACCATTTTTTTTTGACCAAAATTGACAATTTTTTGACGAAATTTGACCATTTTTTAAGCATTTTTGGGATTGTCTAGTTAGGGGGGGTGGAGAGATGGGCCTTAGGGGGGGGGTCAGGGGTACAAGGGGTCGATGGGGGGGAGGGGTCAAAAATGGGCCTTAGGGGGGTGGGTCTCAGAGGCCGTAGGGGGGGGGGTGACCCCCCCCTACCTCCCCCTTCGGTGACCTATGACCAGACCGGACCAAAAATGGCTGGATATCCGGCCTTGGCCGGACCGGACCGGATATCCAGTCGTTCCCTAGGGGTGGACCCCACTCTATCCCCCTTGTTCATCTATGCTTATACGTAGCAACAGTGTTGCTGTGTTGATATAGCGTTTCGAGCGATCAAACCGCATTTAGGTACCCACAGCGGGTCAATGGAAGCTATAAAACAAACGCAAACTCCTTGGCGAAAATTGTTTTTATTATTCTTAGGGAAAAACTTTTAAACTCCTAAACACGAGAAAATGTTGAATGTAAATTTTTTGTACACACAATTTATGTTTTAGAAATAAATGCAAAAATTTTTAACTACTTATTTCTGTTCATTTGTAGTTGATATTACGTACCAGCCATGTGCGGGGAAGAAAGCTGCTACTTAATAAATCCTACACCTGCTCTAACACTCTAAAACACATAAATAACAAAAAATAACACAAATATTAAGAATAAAGGAATGAAATAATTTTCTTGTTCTCATAGGTGAGCATCGTCCAAAAAGCTAGGGGTGCGTATTTTGTCTTGAATTTTTAGAAGGGTTTATCAGTTTAAAATATGAAGTGGGTTAGGATGTAGGGTCTGATTTCCAAACAAATTATTTAAATTTAGAATAACATTTTAATTCTGAAGTGAGCTAATTATATATAGAACAAACTTACTATATACTAAAATAGTATATTATATTATAATGTTATTTAGATATAAAAATTGTTAAAAAATACCTACCGTTATTTTTAAAATACTCTTTATTACTAAAAATTCATGTTTTAACTGTAATTAATTTAAAAATAAACTTGGCTGCAAGAATGGCTGTTCATTTTAGAATTCCTAAAATAAGTAGGGTGCCAAAATAAAAACAAAAAATTGGGGCGGGAGGCTGAATTTTCTTCTAGAAGAGGGAAGTGGGAGGCAGAATTTTCATGCTAGGAGGTGAAAGGATATCTGCCCGCCGTGCGCCGTCAATCAACAATATTCTTCTTACCAATTTTTGAAGACCAACACTTTTTAAAGATTTTTATTTTAGAATAATAATGTACACGTTTCTATTCTACAATGAACTGCTGTCTCTATTTCGAACGCTAGCTTTGACAAAACTAGTACAAAACATTTGGAAATACGTTAACTCCCCGCCATTTTATGTGGACTCTTCCGTTATGGGACACGCTTGTACTGAAAACCCAGTGCATATTAGAACTGAAGCCCAAGTTTTGGTATTGGATCTATATCAAAGACTTAAACAGAGCTTTTTTGCTGCGTTTACTGTTGCTTATTTTGCCGTTTATATGCCTGCTTGCTATACACCGGTTAGTTTTTTTATTTTAAATAACAATTTAAACAAGTTATTAATGAGCAACTTTTATTAAAACAAAATAATAAGTCAGTAAACCCTTTCGCGTCTTCAACGCACGAGAAAACGGCTTCAAGATCTACTACTAAAATTTGTGTTTTTGCGTACCTACCTATACGCGTCACGAATGCAAGAGTAAAGCCTACGAGAGTCTGTATAGCCTATACAGACTCTTGTAGGCTTTAATTCTGCATTCGAGATGCGATAAAAAAAGTTTTAATAAAAATACCATTTTATCATATTTTTAATTCAAAGACGTTGTATCAGAGTTTCACTTAGCATGCAAATGCACATGCAAATTTTTTTTCAATTTAAAAACTGAATAAACTTCTGTAAATCTGAACTATATACATTTAATTTAAAAGTTTTTTATTATGTTAATAAATGTTCTATTTCGGTATTTTCAGGAAGCCTTGTACGTTGATTATTGGTGGACGGCAGAAATGTTTACTGTGGTATTTTTGACATCCTTAAGTCTTTACTTAGCCTATCTCTTGCCTATACATTACTGCGATTTGTTGCACAGATCAGCCGTTCATTTAGGAAGCTGGGAACTAGTTAAAAGCGGGGGACAGCCGTACCAAATGTATGTTTTGTTATAAATCTATAAGATTTAAAATCTTGTTTGATACTGGTGTGGCGGGATTTAATAAATTTTCTAAATTTTAAAAATTTATGACCATAGGTTGGAACTTTTTTTGGATTTTCGGGGAGGGGGGTATCCTTTTAAAAAATTTTGGCCGCCGGAGGCCCCATTTTTAACGCTTTTAATACTGAGACCCTCTAAATATTTTAGAAAGGCGGTGTGTGTGTCCTTTGCCAGTGGTACATCCCACCAACCCCCCCACCCCTCCTGCCCGCCCACCTTTGCTTATTACTCTTTAGAATATACTAAACCTTTGTTTTAAAATTCAGTATAATACCAATCTACACCTTCACAATGTAAAAATTTTAAGCTTAAAGTTCCTTGCTTTTGCAAGTCAAAATTTAACACTGCTAGAAAAAGTTCGTTTCATTCAGGTAAATATTTTATTGTACTTAAAATAAGTAACCTGCAAGTGCAGGTAAGTAATAATGCAACCTTCAGCTGTTACTGTTAATGCAGAAGGACCTTGTTATACTATTTTATCTAGTTTTTTTGTTTTTAATAAATATAATTTAAATTAAGGTATAACAATCTGCATCTAACAATTACAGACAGTTAGTCGTTCAGTCGACAACTGGGTGGACGTGTAACCAACCAAGCCAACACTTAATTAGGCATAAAAATATTTGTCGAGAATTGTTAATATCAAAGAGTGTTGACAAGGAAAGGAAACCTACCAAACGCAAATAATATAATTTTTTGGGTTTGTTTTTCAAAATAAAACTCTTAGGTTTGTAATTTTTTTTATTTTCTTTAATGACAAAATTAAGACAAACCTATACAAGATTAACCTATTAATAACTTCTTTTATTATGTATTTTTAACATTTTATTTCCTTCTTATTATAACACAAAAAGCGCTGATCAAACGCGATGACTGATATCGCGTCTCTGCTGGACAACAAACGTTTTGGAAGATGGCTTCTCTTATACATAGACTACGAGACGGGATTTGTATCCACGATTGAGACGTAATCATGAACGAAACGTTAATAGCCGGTTATTATTAAAACCGTACAAGGTTCATTAAGTTTTTCTGGAGAAAACCTATGTTGACAATAAAAACAGGAACATTAATTGCAGCAATATCGTCATTATTTTGGCAAAATCAGTCACAATTTGTATAAAGTATATGCTTTTGAGCTTACGCCTTGTGACTCATTATAGATTTTTAACAGCACCTTATTTACTACTGAATGAGTCACAATCACGTGTATTTTATAATGACAGTGGCTCATTTTGCTGTACTAACGGCGAATTATATTTTTTTTTTCAGGTGGAGTGAGAATCATATGTGGAGCGAAGGGCTAATAGTGAAATATCGCTCATCTTTCTTTAAAAGTGTTGGTTCATATGTAGCTGCTCAACCAGGAAATGGTGACCAACATTTATTTTGGGCAAGTTTTTGTTAAAATGAGGGGACAGGGTATATTTGAAAAGTTGGTACGGAGAGTAGGAAAGTTAGTACGGAGTAACAGCAGGAGGAACGAGTGAGTAAAAATCGAAAAAAGGCATTATTATTAGCACATAGTTTTGTTTCTGCATTCTATGTGTATTTCTTTTTTTCAATTTTGACGTAAAAATAGTTAACAAACACGCTAATTTCAGACTAAGAAGTGCTGTTTCTTGCCATTTTTGAACCTTTTATTTCTAAAAACACCTATTTAAATCTTAACAATTAGGTTTGTAGGGGGTTAAGAATTATTTTGACGACATCATATTTTACTTCAATTTGCCAATTGGGATGTTTTATTTTCTCTTGTTCTTCTCTGGCGTATCTCTGGAGGACATAGGTGTCAAATCTATACAATTGCACCGAAAATCCAACCGCATTAACAGTGATATACCTCTGGTTTTAGATCCTACTAAAGCCGCGGTACCTTGGAATGGGTGAACACTGTATGCAGTGAACACTCTAGCGGTAAAGGTTTCCAACATCGTTATTAATGTTGGAAGAAGAGTCACAACCATGGGGGTGAACGTGAAATTTTTTGCCCTCTTGGCTTATCTTAGCGCCTGCCCTTTGCATAATATGCATAGGGAAAATAAGTTTTAGGTAATGCAACAACAACAACAGCAGCATTTCTGGAAGAAATCACTTAAGAGAAAACTGATTATGCAAACAAACAAGAAGCCAGATCATCGCAATCCTAATTTTAACAATTTTTGCAGCATAAGTTGTCTTCAGCTGACTATACAAAAACTTTGTTTTTTTAAATTGTAAAGGTGGGGACATTTACCCCTGCCGAAATCTGGTTATATGGTCGGTCATACCCCGGAAATAAATTTTAAAAAGCGCCTAGGCTAGATATGATTTTGGGTAGGTCAGAAAAGTAGGTATTAAAAAATGGTAAGAAACTGAGCGAATGTGAACAAACATTGATTGTGAACAAACACAGACCTGTGAACAAACATTTATCACATTGTAAGTGTTAAATTTACCAAAAAAGGCAAACTTTTTGAAATTTTTGAACTTTGCACTCCACGAATAAAGCATGTTTTGTAAAAAAATTCATTGGTGTATTTCAGTTTGTCTCATCTAAATCTTGGTTTAACCCTTCAGGTCAATTTATTTATTTAATACCTAGTTAAAAAAATTTAATTAAATTCATTGAAACCCAAAGGTTCAAATTTTATTTTTTAAACCCGAGTACTCGACCCCTGCTCTATGCATTTATCGATTTTAACTTAGTTGTTTTTCTCTAAAGTGCACTTGGGTACAATGGGGGTAGCCAGGGGGGTCTTGGGGGTTTAGAAACCCCCATTTTGGGTCGGCAATGGGAAAAATTTGGGGTTAGACGTTAGGTTAGACTCCCCCTTTCAGGTCGCCAAAGGATAAAAATTTGGGGGTCTAGCTGGAAGGCCATTTTTTTAAAATTTTCTCGCGTTTCGCTCCGCTCAGCTCTTGATTAAAAAGTTTCCATTTCCAAATTTGTGTTACCTTGTTTTTTAATCTTTGTATAACCACGCTGAACCCACCCCATGGGTTGGGCGGGAGCGCCACGGGGCGATTTAGCCCAGCGGCGCCGCGCCAACCATTATTAGAGAACGTCGGTAATTTTAAAATTCAAAACATTATTATTATTATTATTATTATTCCAACGCTCAATCCTTAAAAGCGATATTTCTTATTCGTCCTTACTGATTTATCAAAAATAAACATGGGATCGTTGGAAAAAAGAAAGAATTACGCAACTTTCGTAGGAAGCACTTTTTCATTTAGGTCCTTGTTATCGATTTATTGATCAAAATAAAAAATTGAAAAAATAGACTAATAAAAACTCTGAACCGCACAATCACAGCCTTTTGGCAGCAATAAGGATTGTACAGAGCAGACAACGAACAGCCCCTCATAGAAACCACACAAAAAAGCAGAAGATCAGTTTTTATTTGTGGTGGAAATCGAACCAGTTCCCAGCGCCATCTACTTCAACCGCGCGGAAAACGGCGAAAACAACAAAGTACTTTTTTTAATTCTTGCATTTCTGATGACAAAATTAATTTAAAGTTTTATTTTAAAAAATAATAAAAGCATCCTTAGCGCGGGAACGCCACGCGGCGGTTTAGCCCCACAGCACCGTGCACACTATAATTAGAGAGTGTTGCAATTTTTTTTTATTTTATGTTCATCTTCTATTTTATTCTATTCTTATAATAATTCTAAAGCTCATTATCTAAAAATCAATATTCTTTCATCGTTCACGCGGCGATTTAACCCTGCGGTACCGCACCAGCTATATTCAGATAATCTGGATAAAATTTGTAATTTATGTTAGGGTAGTGCATTTAATTTCGGCACTTTTTCGTTTTTCCAATGTAACTTTTCACTGTATGGCCCGATTTTCATGTTTTATAGCTCATTTTAAAGCTTTTACGATACTGCGTTGCTTCATAAAAGTTTCACTGTACGAAAATTGTTTTTTCACTTAATTAAATCAGTTTTTAAAAAAATGGAAAATTGCCGAAATTAAATGTATGCATTTAATTTCGGCACTTTACAAACAATCGATTGTTTCTCAGTCAAAAAATCACCATTTTCAAAAATTTAAAAACCTATCATTATCTCCAGACAGTTTTCTTTAATTTACGCTTCTACTTGTTGTTCAACGTGTAACTGGCAAAAAGTTACAGCTAAAATGTCAAATGGTATCAAAATGAGCAAAATTTGGGAAAAAAGTGCATTTAATTTTGGCACTTTTTAAAATTACCCCCTTAATCGAGTTTAAGTGCAGTGCTATGACCCCTACACATTTCAACGTTGTCTTTTAACTATTTACTACAACTACAATTTAACACTCGACCACTTAATTCAACCGTTTTTACCTACAAAAATATGTGTGCCGAAATTACACTATGTTATTTTATAACGATTGCTCACCACAGAAGCAACGTAGAACCACGGGGACTAAAAATTCGGAAAATAGACTAAATTTTACCAGGACAGTTTAATTTTTAAACCAGTTTATTGCGTAATCATGAAATGCCCATTTTCTAAAAACGAGTAAGAATTTTATTTTTTGTAAATCACACAATTTCACTTGAAAATATCGTAGTATAACAAATAAAAAGCTCACGAAAGTCATCTACATCTAATTACCTCTCATTTGAGCTATCAAACGTCGTATTTTGTCCAGGATTACCAAAGATATAGTCCAAAATCAAAAATGCCCAATTTAGAAAAGTGCCGAAATTAAATGCACTACCCTATCATCTTCTTTTAATTTTTTTTATTCCAAAAAAATTGCATTCAAGGGCGTAGCCGGGGGGGTTATGATGGGGGTTGTAACTGTAACCCCCCCCCTTTTGGACTGGCGGAGTTAAAAATTTGGGGGTCCCAAGAAAACAATTTTAAAAAATTTTCGCGCGCTTGTTCCGCTCAGCGCTCCACATTTATTTACCTTTTTACGACTTTTAAGTGATGTTTCTAATGAATTTCAAACACAAATTTTGAAAACTTTTTCATGCTGTTGCACGATTTTTGATGTTATACTTTTTTAACCGTATAATTTTTTAAGTTTAACTTAAAAAAACAATGCAAATAAAAGTAAAAAAGAATCATATAGCGCGAAGCGCAAAAAATGTTACACTTTTTAATGTCTTTTTACGGTATTTTGAAATTTTGGAGTAGAACCCCCTACAACCCCCCTTTCGAAAAATTTGTATGGAGTACAACCCCCCTTGCCGAAATCCTGGCTACGCCCCTGATTACAATCATCGGTGGTGCGGGAGCGCCACCGATGATTGTAATGAGCGCCACCGACGGGGGTGCCACACTGCAATTTAGGTCACGGCATCGCGCATACTATACTTAGAGAACGTCGGCAAATTTTGTAATTCATGTTCACCCTCTTCTTCTTATTATTTTGTTTTAAAAATTATAATTGCAATCATTGGCACACGCCATCGCGCCAACTATATTTAGAGAACGTAGGTAAACTTTGTCTGAAGCACCACTGCACCGCGCTAACTATAATTAAACAACGTGGATAAATTTTGTAATTTAAATTAATCTTATTATAAATGAATTATCGGTGGCGTGGGAGCGCCACACGGATACTAAGCCCAACGGCATCGCGCAAACTACAATTAAAGAACGAGGGTAAATTTAGTATTATGTTCTTCTTCTCCTTATTATTAATATATTATTTTTCAAATGCTTATATCTTAAAACCAGTATTCCTCCCTCGTTACTGATTGATCGAAAAAACATGGGTTCTTTGGAAATCGTAGAAAATTGCGCAATATTTCTTAGGAACTACTTTTTATTCATAAATAAAGTGTGTTCTATTGATAATATTCAAACTGTTAAAAAAGTAAATATCGGCAACGGAATGATTATAAACGTATGTCATTGCGCAGCTAAAACTATAGTTTATTAGGCTATTTTTTTAATTTAATTCAAAAAAAGTGGTAGAATAGCCTTGAAAAATGCTCTAAGAATAGAGCAGAAAAAAGGGGCGATTTTTCACCGGGCGCATGTTTAGACAGAAAAGATGTGGACTAGTCTGAGATCGACATTATGTGGACAATAAGAATTTTCATTTGGTTTGGACAGCTGATCACCGAGTAAAAATTTCTACCATGATAATGATTTGTTTATACATTGATCTAATCACACAGCGCTGTTGCATTTTTTTTAGTTTAATGAAACGTTAATTGAAAAAATCGTACTCACAGCAATCTTTGACAAGCGCGAAATCGCCAGTTTTTAAATTTATAGTTGTTTCTTACACATACAAATATAACCTTCTAATTGAAAAATTAGCGATTTGATTTCGTGCTTGTCAAAGATTGCTGTGAGCAGTGGCGTGCCTAGGGGGGGCGAAGGGGGCGGCCGCCCCCCCCCTGAAATCCGGCGAAGCCGGATTTTTTCGTAAGGGGACCTTTACGTTTTTTGAATTTCGGGAGAGAAAATTTTTTTCTTAAATATTAATAGAGAAACTTTTCTAATGCCTTCCAAAAGCATATTAATAGTCAAAAAACGAAATTTTCTTCGCTTCGCGGGTAGTTTACATTACAATTTATCTTAGTTTTTCGATTTCAAATGGATTTTGCCGCTCAATAGTTAAGGCATACATGTTAAATAAAACTACTATAAACACTATTAACCTTTTATTAACGTTTTAAAAACATGTTTTAAATTTATAGGGATAAAGAACCTTAAATTTTGTAATAATTATATCATTTGGAATTAAAATTTCTAGTGTATTTTAGCGCCTTAAATTAAAAAATTTCTCCTCCGGGGGCAGGGGGGGCTGCCGCCCCCCAGAATTGTCCACATAATGTCCATCTCAGACTAGTACACATCTTTCCTGTCTAAACATAGGCCCGGGAAAAATCGCCCCTTTTTCCTGCTCTATTCTTAGAGAATTTTTCAAGGCTAGTTGAATAATAGGAAAATAATGAAGTATGTGGCATAAAAAATGAATAGGTAAACAAAATTTTTTAGCCCTTTTATAACTTTTAAGATTTAGACCCCCTAGACCTTTCCGGAAATTTGTTCAGGGTTGGACCCTCCTTCCGAAATCTTGGCTACGCTCATGTTGGTAACTATAGACCCTGACCAAAATGACTGGAAAAACTTACGCAATCGCCAGAAAAATAATAATGATAACCTATATGTAAGAAAAAGTGTTGGGGTCCACTCTTGGGGGGGTCCACCCTTGGCCTTAAAATTAGTCCATTCCGTTTTTTTAGAAAATATCATTAAATTAATTATAGTCCAGACCTGTGCACTGCCCCCCGGGGTTAAAACGGGGGGGCAATTCCAAAATGGGAGGGCACGGGGGCAACTTTTTTGAAACGGAGGGGGCAAGCAGGGGGGAAAGAAAAAAAAGAGAAAAAAAGAAAAGAAAAGGGGGAAAAAGGGACAAAAAAGCGAAAATAAGGTAAAAATAAGTCTAAAATGGCTTAAAATACATTGAAATAGGCTAAAAACTGCGAAAAATTCGCGATGATGGCGTCATCATAGGTCAAAAATGGCTTCATAATTTTAGGGTACTTTTTCATTTTTTGGCGGGGGGGGAATTTCCAGACCGTGCACAGGTCTGATAGTCCATACAAAAATGGTGCGGACTGGCGACAAAACTCGAACTTTGAAATGTTATATTATATCCAAAACGGAGGTTAGAATATGTGCAGAACATATATGGGAGCATAGTTTAGACTCTTTGCTATCTTTTGAAACGGTTAGGAAAAAATGCTTTTCGATGACGTCATCACTACAGCCGATGGCGTGAAAAAAATTTGGTCCCAAAAAAACAAAACTTTTTTATTAGTACGAGATAAGAAACTCCGCTTGGTAGGCTGTTAAAACATACTTTTCTGAGTTTTTTCTGAAAGTTTGAGCTAAATCGGTTGGTTCAAATTTTTTTATAATGCGTTGAATGCGCGCGGTTTTCGCGAATTTTTGCCACGCTAATACACTGTCCCAATTATTTATTTTGTTTTGCTTCCTGCTCAAAGCGTGTACTATATTAATCATATTGTTATATATTAAAGGTCCGCCAATTTTTATTCTCTACTTTTAACCTAAAAATTTTTTTGGGGAGGGAGTTGACCTTCCGGGGGTTAGAGGGGAGCCAAACACGAATGCCGAAAATTAATACACTGCAAAAAAATAGCTTTCGTTTTGCATCCTGCTCGATGTGTGTACGAATTTGATTATATTGTTATATCAAATGTCCGCCGGTTTTTGTCCCTTACTTTTGACCTAAAAAATTTTGGGGGGTTGACCCCCCGGGGGCTAGGGGGGGGAACAAACAAACGCCGAAATTTTTTTTTCAAATTTTTTTCAAAACCATCAAAAATGGAAAATTTATCACATGTGACGAATTTTGATATATCGTTTGTGTGAAAAAACCTTATATTAAGCTTACAATAAGCTGTCAAAATTGACAAATTTAAATTTGGAAGGATTCCAAGCCCGTTTGCTGACAGCAGCAAACCTTTAAATTAAAAACTTTTCATAAAAAAATAAATTTTAAAATGTTTCTCGTTTGTCAACACAAAAACAAATTTCTAATAACTATGTCTCTCAACTTTTGCCAATATTCCATTGTAATTTTTTGAAGTAATGATATTTTTCGTGTAAAAACGTTTGAATCCGCGATCTGGTCTGAATTGCGTGATTTTAATTGCGGAAGAGCCAATAAAAATCATCAATTATGACGTAATAACAAGAATTTGCATGACGTAAGGAACATAGGTGGGCAGCCTCTCGGATTTTGGGGGGGGGGTAAATTTTAGGGGGGGTGTCCGCTGTCCGGCAAGACCCAAATTTTGAGGGGGGGTGTACCCAATATTTCCGCGCTGCCTTAAAATGGGCTTAAAACGCGTAAAAAACGTAAAACAAGCTTATAAATGCTTTAAAACTGTGTAAAAATGAAATAAGACCTTATTGCAACTTACAAATTGTATTTTTTTAATTCTTTTATTAATAATGTGTTTATATATTCTTATAATTAGATTAGAAATCATAGTTTTTTTTAATAATTACGTAATAATAGAATAATATTATTGTCTTGATTATAAAGTCAAGTATCACAAACTTTTTAATCCATAATCTTATATTTAATTAAAGATTATAATATAAATACATGGGCATAGCCAGGGGGGTCTAGACACCTTTTTTAGGTCGGCAAAGGGAAAAATTTGGGGTAAAACAGACCCCCCTTTTGCAGTGGCATGCCCAGAATTTTATTTTGGGGGGCGGTCTGAGGGCCCTACGAACCCTGAAGGGGGGTAGGGCGGCAGTCCCCCAGATATGGGGGGTCTGGGGGCGAGAGCCCCCCAGCGGGCTCAAGGGGCGGAGCTCGTTGTCATGGGGATCCGGGGGGCAGAATGCCCCTCCGGGAGATAAAATGTTTAATTTAAGGCGCTAAAATACGCTTGAAATTTTAATTCCAGATGATACTTATTACAAAATTTAAGGTTTCTTATACCAACCTAGCAAAAAAAAAAAAAAAAAAAAAAAAAAAAAAACCAACACCACCCCATTTAAAAAACATGTGTTTAAAACGTTAATTAAAGGATAATAGTGTTTATAGTAGTTTTATTAAACCGTATACCTTAATTACTGAACGGGATAATCGATTTGTAATCGAAAAACTAAGATAAACTGCCAATTAACAATTAACTCTAAAATTAAATTAAAAAATTAAAATTTTTTTTAGTCGTTTTATAACACTTAAAAATTTTTCTCCAGGAGGCGAATTTGGGGGGGGGTGTCCCCGGGTACCCCGAATTTAGGGGGGGTGTCAGCAATATCCGAAATTTTGGGGGGTATAACCCCCCCCCAACCCCCCCCCCTGCCCACCTATGGTAAGAAAGTATATTTTGGAATTTTAACGAAAATTTATGTTGCGTTTTCATAACCATTTTCTAATATTTTAAATCAAAATAAATTTAAAAAAATTTAAAACTAATCTTTTAAAGTTTATTATTCTTAAAACTTTTTAATTGAAAGGTTTGCTGCTGCCAGCATACGGACTTGGAATCCTTTCAAATTTTAAATTCGTCATTTTTGACAGCTTATTGTAAGCTTAATATTAGGTTTTTTTACACAAACGATATATCAAAATTCGTCATATGTGATAAATTTTTCATTTTTGATAGTTTTGAGAAAAAAAATTAAAAAATTTTTTTCGGCATTCGTGTTTGCCCCCCCCCCTAGCCCCAGGGGGGTTAACCATACATGGGCACGGGGGGGGTTGGGGGGGTTAACCCCCCCCCCAAATTCTGAGAAGGGGGGTTTAACCCCCCCCACTCAGGAGTGGGGGGGAGAAAAGGTTAACCCCCCCCCAATTTTGGAAAAATGAAGAAAAAAATGTCTTTAAAATGACTTCTAACTACCTTCAAACTTAAGTTTTGAGGTTAAAATGAATGTTTTAAGCAATAAAAAGCTCAAAAATGCTATAAAAAGGGCTTTTTGACCTAAAATTAGCGTTTTTTACCTATTTTTCCTTTAAAATCTAAAAACGATATGGGTAAAATGCACTCCAGAAAAAAAAACGATATGGGTATTTTGCGTTTCTCGGATTTTAACCCCCCCCCCCTAATTTGGGGTTTAACCCCCCCACTCCGGGCCAACTTGCCCATGTATGGGGTTAACCCCCAAAAAAAATTTTTTTGGGTCAAAAGTAAAGAATAAAAATTGGCGGAAATTTAATATAATATAACAATATGATCAATATCGTACATACTTCGAGCAGGAAGCAAAACTGCAGTGGCAAACCCCACGACGTCAAATACCTTTTTGCATGCCCTCAAAAGCCAACAACTCTCAAATTAGAAGATCTATAGGAAAGACCAGTGGATGCGGTCAGGTTCCTCGAGGCCATAACTTAATTCTCCGGCAATGACAAACAAACAAACAGGAAGCAAAACAAAATAAATAATTCAGACAGTGTATTAGCGTGGCGAAAAATTGCGAAAAGCGCGCCATTCAACGCATTATAAAAAATTTGAGCAAGCCGATTTCGCTCAAACTTTCAGAAAAAACTCAGAAAGACATGTTTTAACAGCATACCAAGCGGCGTTTCTTATCTCGTGACTCGTATTAATAAAAAAGTTTTTTTTGGACCAGGTTTTTTTTACACCGCATCGGCTGTAGTGATGACGTCATCCAAAAACATTTTTTTCTAACCTTTTCAAAAGATAGCCAAGAGTCTAAGCTATGCTCCCATATATGTCCCGCACATATTCTAAGCTCCGTTATGAATATATAACATTTCAAATTCGAGTTTTGTCGCCAGTCCGCATCATTTTTGTATAGACTATAGTTAGTTCCCCTTCTACTTTAATATAAGTCAAATTAACCTCAAAATAAGTCAATTACACCTAGCTTTTTTGACCCTACTCATCTTTAAAACTATCTAATGAATTGAATTATTAGCTTGAGGAAAAAACTGTAAATCTCTAATGCTGAATTTAGAATCTTGCCTGCGATCCTATGCGGATTGTCAACGGGATGTGTATACTGGAAGCTTCTCTTATACTCATGCAATTTCTTATGTTGGTTCACTCCACCGAGTGGCAACACATTGTCACCCTGGTTCTTCTTATGTTCGCCAACTATTTGCTACTTTTTAAACTATTTAAAGATAAAGTGATCATGGGTAGAGTGTATCACCCCTCGCCAGACGACGACGACAATCCACGACGCCATTAACTTTATCTTCTGAACAGCAATTGTAAAGTTTCATTCAGCTCAATTAGAAAAAAAATTTCTTTAAAGATCTATGGAAATGAAGCAACAAAAATCCAATATAATTTTCGTTCATTACAGTATCATAAACATAAAAATGTTCGTGAAACAATGGTGATATTCAATATTGATCTGATTTATTCCTTTTTTGGGAGCAGCAGTGTTAGCAAAATCTCAGAAACTATTTTAATGTTTTCTTGCTAAATTTTAAAAATTAAAACGGAATCACAAAATTTCTTTGTGTTTTAAAGATCAGCAGAAGCGTGTTAAAATCAACTTATTAAATCTTTCATACTGAACTGAAACTGGCTTATTTAGGAAACCCACAGGTGCCAACAACATAACTCTGGACTCAATTTTCTATGAATAATTTTTTGTTGCTTATGAAAAGAGGTTGTTTAGCAGTAAATTACTTTCTGTCGTGTCTTATTAGGCTAAATTTGCTTTATGTTTTTCGTTTCATAAGATGACATAATTAACAATTAAATCTAAAAAAAATTTTACAACGTGGGTTTTGCACATTGAATTAAAGACTTGGTTATCAATCATAGGTGGGCAGCATGGGTGTAGCCAGGGGGGTCTAGGGGGTCTCTAGACCCCCTTTTGGGTCGTCAAAAAGAAAAATTTGGGGTTAGCCCCCCTTTCGGGTCGCCAAAGGATAAAAATTCGGGATCTAGAAAGCCATTTTTTTAAAAATTTTCTCGCGCTTCGCTCCGCTCCGCGCTCGATTAATAGATCTCAATTTCCAAATATGTGTTACTTGTTTTGTAATCTTTGTATGACAACGCTGGACCCACCCACTCCTATTCTTGATGTTTTAATTGGTCTCCACTTCTAAACTTGTGTTACTTTGTTTTGTAATCTTGATACGACCACGCTGGACCCCCCTCGTAGATTGTTATATAGTAAGATTAAAAATATAAAGGTTAGGGGAAGTAATTTTAAAAAAATTTCTTTTACTTTGCATTACCCAGCTGTAATTCAATGTACTCGTTTTTAAGTGGTTAATACTTTGGAAATAAAAGATTTTAAGGTATCTTGTTTGTAAAAAAATTTTCTTTTGTTTCATGTACTTATTTTTATTGAAAAATAGACTTGTTCGGAATAAGCGTCTTTTACTGTACGAGAGAAGGTACAAAAAGAAAAAAATAAAATTTGAAAAAATCTTAGCTTTCTTAGTTTCTTAAGTTTAAACCTATACATCATAAAAATTGCTACACGATGATATGTTTCACTACGTTGAAGTGCTGTAATATATCAGTTTGTGCTAAATAAATTTTTGTTTATTAATTAAACGTCACAATAGTTTAAAATTATCACTAAAATAGTATTATCCTGAACACTGATTTCGAATTAGTAAAAATAAAGATGAAATTTGTGCTTTTAAACTAATTATAAACCTACAAAGTTTTTTTTAATGTTTTTAAAACTATTTAAAACTTAAAAATTAATTTTAAAAAGTCCATTCCAAACTTTTAAATTAAGCATTTTCTGTAATTAAAACATTAAAAAACTGAAAAACAAGCGCGCCAGCACCTACGAAGCGGCAAAAAACTAAAAATCCCCAAAAACTGCTTTTGCTTTTGCAATATTTAAAAAGTATTTAAGAAATTTTGAAGAGAAGGGGTCGAGATTTTAAACCAATAAATATTTGAAATATTTTAAACCGTAAAATGTACTAGTCGCTCGCTGTTTCTCAATTTTCCCTCTGCATAGGATTGGCGCTAGTAGTTATGTACCCTCTTCCTAACACTAAAAAACCCTTATTCCGAACTAGTCTATAGGAAAATAATGAAGTATGTGGCATAAACAAATGAATAAACACTCCGCACGAAGTGCGGAAAATTTTTTTAGCCCTTTTGTAACGTTTAGGATTTGGGCCCTCTAGACCCCCGCCCCTTTCCGAAATTTTGTTCAGGGTTGGACCCTCCTTTCCGAAATCCTGGCTACGGAGGGGGGTTATAATACTCCTCCCCGCCCCCTCGAACAGCCGGATTTTTTTGTAAGGGGAGACCCTCAAGTTTTTTGAATTTTGGAAGAGAAAAATGTTTCTTCTTTAACATTAATACAGAAACTTTCCTGATGCCTTCCAAAAGCATATTAATAGTCAAAAAACCAAATTTTCCCCGCTTCGCGGGTTGTTTAAATTGACCATTTAGCTTAGTTTTTTGATTTGAAATCGATTTCGCCGTTCAATAGTTAAGACATACATGTTAAATAAAACCACTATAAACACCATTAACCTCTTATTAACGTTTTAAACATAATAATAAATTTTAATTTATAGGGATTAAAAAAATCTTAAATTTTGTAATAAGTATCATCAGGAATTAAAATTTCTAGTGTATTTTAGCGGCTTCAATTAAAAATTTTCTTCCTCGGGGGGCATCCCGGCCCCCCCTAACAAGGGCCCTGTCCCATTTCTGGCGGGCTTCCGCCCCCAGACCCCCGTTCAGGGTTAATATTTACCCCCCCCCCCAGAACGCCTCCCCCGAAATGAAATCCTGGGCACGCCACTAGGGGTTACCCCCCCCCCAAAATCCCGATTATAGCCGACACTCCCCCCCCCCTAAAATTTGAGGGTACCCCAAACACCCCCTCCGTAAAACTTGGGGGTCCCAGTACTAAAAATGCTAGAAATGGGTTATTTGAAGTATATCCCAAAAAAAAATTATGGGGACACCCCCCCATTTCGGGGGTCGGGAAACCCCCCCCCCCCAAAAAAAAAAAATCCGGGAGGCTGCCCACCTATGATATCAATGTTTTATTCAACAGGTCCAGTTATATTTATAACAAAAACAATTGAAAAAATACCATTCCGGTTTTAACATGCATAATTTCTGGTGTCTTTGGTTCCTAAAATTAAACTAAGTCTTTTAAAAAATGGTTAAGTGTGGAAAGACTTATTAAGGTAAGCATATATCGGTCTCGCTAACGGTACAGTTAATGTATACAAAAGTTTTATTAATGTATAGATATTAATGGTAGCTGATATAATTATCGTCTAAATCAACCGTACTGTTTGCGAAATATGCTCACCAAAAAAATTTTTAGTCGATAATTTTAAAACAGACTAGTTAAGATATTTTAACACTTGCTCTCTTTAGTTAAAGCGTTTACTTTTAAATTTTTGTCAGAATTGTTAAATTCAGTGTGCAATACTTTTAAAATCAGTTTGATTAAGCAACAATATGTAAGCCGTTATAACTGGTTATTTTATTGTGATATTATTACGGCATTTGTGTAATAATAGTTTCTTGTCTTTCAAAAAGTTGTTTGTGAATTTTCATTGTTACCAAATAATTTTCATTACTGGTGATAAGGTGCATTTTACATAAAAATTTCTGCAATGTCTTCCAGTCTACATCTTTTATTTTTTGAAATTCATTCAGTTTTCCACCATTAAGGTTATTGTTTTTTACTACATGTAAATGAAAACTCCTCGTTTTTATTACTGGGATCTATAAACTTTAAGAAAAGTGTCCAAAGTGCCTCTAAATTTCAGTGGGGTTGTCGTTCGTTTTGAAGTTTTTACTGTTTTCGTATAATTTCGTACTATTAAGTATTTTCGTATAATTGTAAGACGGAATTCTAGCGAAAATTGAACCTCTTCAGGAGGTTAAAAAGTCTATTGACCTCAGAATGGTTAAATTTTAGTGAGGAATGTGGTTAGTTTTCAGAATAAAAATTCAGATAGATCCAGACCTCGTCAGCTTTATAATTTCCGACTAATAAGGAATCCTTATGTCCGTACCTTTGATCAAAGGTAACAAACTCGAGGCATCTTTTCTCAGATAATTTGTGTGACCCGGCAAGTTCACAGTTTTTTTAAGAATTCTTCAATTAATGCATTGGATGATCACTTCGACAACCAAAAATTTAGGTTAAAAAATTAGTAAAACTCAAAAAAATATATATTTAATCGAAAAATACAAACTTTTGGACACCTTGCACTGAAACCTAAAATAAACATGAGATAGGGTAGTGCATTTAATTTCGGGGACTTTTTGTTTTTCCGATGTAACTTTTCACTGTATGGCCCGATGTTCATGTTTGATAGTTCATTTTAAAGCTTTCACAATACTGCGTTGCGTCACAAAAGTTGCACTGTACAAAAGTAGTTTTTTTACTTAATTAAATCAGTTTTTATAAAAATGGAAAATTGCCGAAATTAAATGTGTGCATTTATTTTCGGCACTTTACAAACAATCGATTGTTTCTCAGTCAAAAAATCATTATTTTCAAAAATTTCATTATCTCCAGACAGTTTTCTTTAATTTAAGCTTCTACTTGTTGTTCAACGTGTAACTGGCAAAAAGTTACAGCTAAAATGTCAAATGGTATCAAAATGAGCAAAATTTAGAAAAAAAGTGCATTTCATTTCGGCACTTTTTAAAAGGACCCCTTAATCGAGTTTAAGTGCAGTGCTCTGACCCCTCCATATTTCAACGTTGTCTTTTAACTATTTACAACTACAATTTAACACCCGACCACTTAATTCAACCCGTTTTTACCTGCAGCAATATGTACGACGAAATTACACTATTTTATAACGATTGCTCACCACAGACGCAACGTAGAACCAAGGGGTCTAAAAATTCTGAAAATAGACTAAATTTTACCAGCACAGTTTAATTTTTAAACCAATTCATTGCGTAATCATGAAATGCCCATGTTCTAAAAACGAGTAACGATTTTTTTATAAATCACACAATTTCACATAAAAATATCATAACATAACAAATAAAAAGCTCACGCCAGTTATCAACATAAAATTAGCTCTCATTTGAGCTATCAAATGTCGTATTCCGTCCAGGATTACCAAAGATATAGTTTGGAAAAGTGCCGAAATTATATGCACTACCCTATAGAACATTGCTGACTGTACGGATAATACCTTAATCACGTAAATGTTTTTTTTTTATAAAAAGGCGAAACCCTGCTGGGTTTTTTTTTCGCCAGCGCCTAGGCGCCACTCCAAATTTTAGGCGCCAGCCCGTAAATCTAGGCGCCAATAACATAATTTTTTTCTATTTTCAAAAAAAGCCCACATATTATTATTTTTTTTCATTATATGCATATTTTTGGATGGCTTTTGTAGTCCAACGTTTTGTGTTGTATAATAGTACAATTAAATTTAAAAAAACGACTCATTTTGCCCATCACAATACTCAATTTGAAATGCGTAAATTTTTGTTCAAGAATTATATAATTTAACAAGAAAACAAAGACTAGTGATGTTCCTACCCTCCCACATCATGCTCCGGAGCCCCGGCCACTTATAGCGGAGGGAGCTTTGGAGTTTCTTTCCTAAAATATTTGATTTCAAGCTTATTTAAGCTTAAATGTTTTAATTATTTTACTCGCATTTTTACAGTTTTTTTTAATTGCCTTTAATAAGTTTTAAAAAATTTTAGTTTACAAAAAGTTTTTTACTAAACAATCTCTAGCATAGTTTTTTTTTATTATTCACACAATTAGTACAACCATAGGTAGGCCGTTAATTGCTCGTGGACGTGGATTGCTCCGTAGCTCTACAAAGCGGAGCTCCATTATAGACATCTTGAAGCTCAACAATTTAGTGTTAAAGATAAATTAAATTCTTTTTAACACTTTGAAAATTCTTGTAATATCCGTGCAAACAAAAAAGGATTTTCTCAAAAGTTACTTTCAGGTTTTAATCAAAACTAAAAATAGGTGTTTTTAGAATTTTACTTTTAAATGGGTTGTTTTAATTAAAAAATGTCACCAGTTAGAACTTTACCTAAATCTTTATATATATACATATATATCATAAAAAATGATTAAATTGTAGATAAACTAAAACAATACGCGCTGAGCGAAGTGAAACGGAAGAAAATTTTTGAAAATTAAACCTTAAAAATTTTGTGTTCTTTTTTGTCTGGTTGACTAAAAAACAGTTAAAGAATACGTTTATGGCCAAAAATCTAGGCGCCAGGCTGGCGCCTAGACCCAAAATTTTAGGCGCCAGTGGCGTCGATTTGGCATTAAAAAAAACCTAGAAACCCTGGGGTGTTTAATAATGCCATCACACTGATTATGTATATGTTGATTTATATTAGAAATTGTCTGTTTTAAAACGTGTAATTAAGATTTGTATGTAAAAATAAAAAATTATATGGCTACAGATGTTATTGTAAGCGGGTTATTTTCCGTCAACGCCGCCACTAATCAATAATCAGGGAACATTTGCATGATTACGGTATTTTCCGTACAGCATAATTGTTTGTGTGTTCTATATCTTATGTTTATTTTAAGTTTCAGTGCAAGGTGTTTATAGAATTTAAAAGACCTTTACAAATTGCTTATTCTTAACATACTATCCGTTAGCATTTTCAAATGCCAAAATTGGTTTTTGTTAAGCGAATCTTAAAAATTATGGGCAGAGTTAAAAGAAGCTTTTCTTGGCCGAACATTTTAATCAACATATCACCGTAATCACTAGAAATGTGATCTAATGTCATTCTTATAGTTTTTTTCTAGAGTGCACTTAACCTATACAGTTTTTTATTCTTAAAGGTGCGGTATACTAAATCATGGTGTATTTTTTTCGCTTGGTTTTTGGTATCAATTAATGCGTCAGGTTTTACTGAGTAAAAAATTGTATTACAAAAAAATTAATTTTCAGAGGTTGTCGAGATTTTATCAAGAATATTGTTTGGCTATTAAATCAATTCTTTCCTCCAAACGACAGTAAATATGTACAGCCCGATGAGCGAATAAAAAACAAACGACAAGCACACATGCCAAGATTGAACTGAAATCAAAATACATCAAATCGTTTATTTAGAATAGAGCATTAATACAATATAATAATTAAAAAAAAGAATTCAGTATAATTAAAAATTTTGCATATTTTCATAGCAAAATTTGCATATAAATTTTCTTAAATACATCTGGATTTTTACAAGAATGCGTTTGGAGAATCCAACGTAAGCGGAACAAAACACCGTGACTAGTGTTTGGTAAAAAACAAAAAAATTATCTGGAATAACCAAGCGATATTCTTGTTAATATCTCTACAACCGCTGATAATTAATTTTTTTTGTAATACAATTTTATACTCAGTGAATGAAACCTGGCGCATCGATTGATACCAAAAACCAAGCGAAACGAAATACACCATGATTTAGTATACTGCACCTTTAAAGCGAAAATAGGTAAAAAAAAAATGCAATTGGTAGTTTTTATTGAATTTCTGATTTTCTTTTTTAGATCAACGCCTTAAATTTGGATTGTAATAAAATCTAAAAAAATAAATTTTTGTAATTTTAGAAATAAAAATAGGCAAAATATCCCCGGATATCGATATGTGATTTTAGGCGCATCTCTAATTATCGTGCAAGATGCTTGGTATACTTGGATTTTATTACAAAGATGAGTGGTTTTAATTCTTGAATCTCACGTGAGTCATATTGACGTCTGAAAAGTGCACGCACAACTGTTAAATTCTTTTAATTCTTTGGTTAAAAAACCGTCGAAGAAATACTGAACGTATACACTAATGATCGTAGTGCACGTCCAATCTTCATGCCATAGGTGGGCAGGGGGTTATACCTACCACCCCCAAAAAAAATCGCCGATTATAGCCGACACCCCTCTCCCTAAAATTTGTTGTTACACCGGACACCCGCCCCCATACATGGGCAAGTTGGTCCAGAGTGGGGGAAGGGTTAAACCCCAAATTAGGAGGGTTAAAATCCGAGAAACGCAAAATACCCATATCGTTTTTTTTTCTGGAGTGCATTTTACCCATATCGTTTTTGGATTTTGAAGGAAAAATATGTAAAAAACGCTAATTTTAGGTCAAAAAGCCCTTTTTATATAGCATTTTTGAGCTTTTTATTGCTTAAAACCTTCATTTTGACCTCAAAACTTAAGTTTGGGGGCAGTTAGAAGTCATTTTAAAGACATTTTTTTTCTTCATTTTTTTAAAATTGGGGGGGTTAACTTTTTCTCTCCCCCCCCCCACTTCTGAGTGGGGGGGGAGTTAAACCCCTCTTCTCAGAATTGGGAGGGGGGTTAACCCCCCGAATTCCCCCCCCGTGCCCATGTATGCCGCCTCCCCCTAAAATTTGGGGGGTCCCAGAACTAAAAACGCTAAAAATGGGGTGTTTGAGGTATACCCTAAAAAAAATTTTCGGGACACCCCCCCCCTTAAATTCTGGTATAAGTAGGGTATACCCCCCAAAAAAAATCTGGGAGGCTGCCCACCTATGCTTTATGCCAATTAATTGACGCCATAATCAATTTTTATTAACCTGTTTGATTAAAGCTAAGTGAACCGAGAGCAAAATATAAAAAAAAATTTGAAACCTTTTTTTCACCAGTCTAATCAAGGGCGAACTCTAGCATCCCTACAACCAGATTTTTGAATCTACCTACAAATTTTGAGATGAAACCAAATTTTAACATTTTGGAATATGTTTTATGCAATAACCTTTAGGTGAAGCAGGTTTTTAATTGTATCTCTGGTGCTAAATAAATTCTGAATTGGTGAACTAAAAATTAGTACTTTCATAAATAAATAAAGTAAAAATTTATTTCCTACGAGGTTTTAGTAAATTTTACTCACAAGATCTTGAAATTATAGTAAATCGAAACGTTATTTATGTATTTAGCGGATTAAATGATGAGCGAAAATGTAATATCGGATCTTCGCTACAATTTAGTAGCTGTGGACAGGGTTGACGGAAGGACGGACGAGGGTTTCTTGTATACGCGGGACCCCAGCACATCCACAGTTGTTCTAGTGGGACAAACAGAAGAAGAGACGGCGGATATGCCTGTTATTGTAATTCCCGGCTCTTCGATCACTCACGTGTCCAAAGTGCGGGAGTCCAGTGCCGAAGAGCGGCAATGGGTGGCTGGGCTTTTCGCCGCGGAGACGGAAACCTACGACGAAAAAGAAGCCGCCGAGCGAAAATCCGCCGTATTGCACTGGTTCCGACAGAACAGGACTCCGGTCGCAGTACAGGACGACGGGACTCTGTCCGTCATGGGCGTCTGCCTCATCAACCCCCCGTATCGCAGCCAAAATTTATTGTGTGAAAATGAACTCGTTTTGTCGCGTATAAGGGCTCTGTTCCAGGCCATGCCTTCGCAATAAAAAAATGTGACTTCATATATTGCCCAGATACATGAACTACTCTAAGTAGGGCTAACTCTAACTACTCTAAATCCCTAATAAAAATGCGCTCTTATTGGGGCAATCGGATGTGCTAATTACGACCTCGTTTCTGAAAAGGTGGCCCTTCTTAGGGCGTGTAATAGCTCTTATTAAGGCGCCCCTTTGTGAGGACCATATGGCTTTAATTAGAGCCTTCATCGATTTCCAAAAAAAGGTTATAATATGTCTGTTTTATGCGACTTCGGTAATAGCTGTCTTGGCTCAGTGGTGGAGATTCGTCTCACCACAGAACGAGTGAAGGGACCCGCTGAAATTCGATTTCCACGGACGGTAAGTTTTTACGAAAAATCGTCAATCTTGTTTTTTGTTTTATTATTTTTCTTTTAATTTAACATAAGTAGCCAACCAAAAAATAGTCGTTTATTTTTGTTGTTTTTTTGGAAATTATACCTATATGTAGCTTTTATATATCATCATAACCCTAGAAATTTAGCGTAAAAATTTTAAAATGTTAGTTAATCCTTTTGAAATTTAAACCAAATAATTAATAACTTGCCTTTTTTTATTTTGAAATCGATGAAGGTTCTAATTAGGATGAGTCCTAATCATACATGGCCAGTTGGTCTGGAGTGGGGGGGGGGTTAAACCCCAAATTAGGGGGGATAAAAATCCGAGAAACGCAAAATACCCATATATCGTGTTTTTTTTCTAGAGTGCATTTTACCCCATATTGTTTTTCGATTTTAAAGGAAAAATAGGTAAAAAACGCTAATTTTAGGTCAAAGAAACCCTTTTTATTGAATTTTGAGCATTTTACTGTTTGAAACATTCATTTTGACCTCAAAAATTAAGTTTGGAGGCAGTTAGAAATCATTTTAGAGACATTTTTTTCTTCATTTTTCCAAAGTGGAGCACAGCTAACTGAACCAAGAA
>JASAMX010025075.1:0-26464 GCA_030248175.1 Microlaimidae sp. YZB2_3
AAAATAAACAAATAATATTTTTTAATTCAAAAAATGTTATAGGCATGGTAAAGACAAATTTATGTCATGTCGTGGAGTTGCTTTAGCTGTAAAGCATTTCGTCGAGAGAGGGCACAAGGTATAATTCCATTTTGAATTTTGTTGTACCATCAACACAGTATAATTTACAGTAACTGTATTAACGATTTATGTCAAAAAAGCTATGTTTTTATTTAATAATAAAAGTTGAGTTTTATGTCTAAAACCTAATGATTATTAAATTTGTAATTATTTGACATAATATAATTAGGAAGTAAATAATTATCTTAGAAAAATACTACAGGTGTCCACTTTTATGCCGTTCAGCTACCGGCGACATAAGGAAAAATGTCGGGATCAGCAATTTTTGGATCTACTTTTTGATTTGGACATTTTAACCTGGAGTTCAGAACGAGAAGACCCCCGCGTCGGACACATTACACACTACGATGACCTGTTAGTGTTTTATTTTAGCGATGCTTCTTCCCATAAACACCATGCTCTAGTGCTAAATTTAAGTTGGAGGAAGCTCTGGAGCTCCGTCTTTTAATTACCTAAATAATTTAAATCTATTACATTGAATTATGTTTAATATTGATTTAGCCACATTTTTCAAACTATTTAACGTCTTTAATAAGTCTTCAAGACTTTAGTTAACAAAAACATAATAGCAGTACTTGCTCTTTAATTATTTAGGAAATTAGCAAAAAATAGGGTGGAGTTCCTTAAACGGAGTGGGGGTGCTCCAGAGCTTGAAAACCTGGGAAACATCGCTAGTTTTGTGTTATGATATTGTAAATTTTAAACAAACGTCGAAATTTCAAAACATTTCAACCTAATAAAAACTCTAAATTATTTATATTTGTATTCAAAAATTAATGCAATGAATTTAATTTCAAAAGTGGTTTCAGGGGTAGGCTTTGATAAATATTTCAGAAATCATTTTAAAATCATTGAACCATTAAATCATGTAAAAATAAACACTGTACATAACAAGAATAGATATAATGTAAAGTATTGTAATTGAATTAATTGCAACAATATTAATTTTGGCCATTGGTTTTTAATCTTGCTATACGCAATTAACGCAAAGTATTAATCTAGACAAATATTATATAAAATTTGTTTGCAAAGTTTTGGTTGGAGAAAATCACAGTGAGTGGAATATGGATCTATTAAACTTGTCTTTAAATTTAATTAAACATGAGTGTAGTTTAATTTTTATATCTGTTTTTAACCAAAGTTAAAGCTGAAGTCTTTCAGGCTGAAATTAAGGGCGTAACCGCTCTCCGCCAGGAAGAAACAAACAATAAACTTGCGAGCGAGAAAAATTAAAAAAAAGTTTTCAGCGGTTATGTAACCAATTATTATTAAGTTGCGTCATGTGTTTCTCTGCACGTGATATTTTCTTAAAGAACGAGTGGTTACTCTACCACTCATGTATTTTCACCCTGATAGAATTTATCTTTAGTTTGTTTAAAAACCTTCAATTCTTATTATTATATTAAGCTATATAGAGACTAAATTTTTAGGTTTATTGTTGCGTTAGCTCACCGATCATCTGGCATTGTTATATCTTGGGATCAGTATAGAGACATATGGATTGGATATTCAGAATACCGTGACACGATTGAAAACAGGTATAGCGAAATTTTTCAAATTTTTTATGCAAGATTTTTAATTTTTGCAAAAAGCAATAATCAGTTGATAGTTATAAAAAATGTAATAAATTTATAATAATCAATATTCACGAAACTGGCGTGTGATCTGGATTTTTTTTTCGCCAGCGTTTAGGTTAGGTGCCAGCTGGCACCTCGCCTCCAAATTTTAGGCGCCAGCCCAGAAATCTAGGCGCCAATAACAGAAAATTTTTATATGTCCACCAAAAGGACTAATATTATTGGTTTTTTATTATATTATTATTTTTGGATAGCTTTTGTAGTCAAAAGTTTTGTTGTATAGCACAAATTTAAAAAAACGACTTTTTTTGCCCATCTCTCAACACTCAACTTTAAATGCATTCAATATTGTTGAAGACTTATACAATTTAATAAGAAAACATTAACACTAGTGATGCTCCAACCCCACATCATGGTGCAGAGCTCCAGCCATTTAAAGCGAAGGGAGTTTTGGAGTTCCACCCCTAAAAACTGATTTTAAGCTTATTTAAGCTTATATATTTTAAATTATTTTATTCAAATTAGGTATTTTAAATTTTTATTGCTTTTAATAAGTTTTGAAAAGTTTTGGTTTACAAAAAAAGTTTGACCAATTAATCTCTGGTATAGCTTTTATAATATTATTATTCACAAAAGTAGTTCAAAAGTAGGGCTGAGCTCTGTGGATTGCTCCAGAGCTCTGCATAGTGGAGTTCCATTCCAGACAGCTTATAACTCCGAGCTTTAGTGTTAAACATAAATTAAATTCTTTTTAAAACTTTGAAAATTCTTGCAATACCCCTGAAAGGGAATAAGAATTTTATCAGAAGGTATTTTCACGTTTGTATTGATTGATTGTAGGAGGCGAAGCCTGTAGTTTTAGTGCTCAGGCCTTGTTTTGGCCCTTTTCACTCCCCACAGTCAATAGGTGACGTATTGTTCTTCAAATCTTTTTGATTTTTTTATTAGCTGCCAGATTTGTTTAACTGTCCATTGTTGTTGTTGTTGTTATGGTCGGAGCTTCAAATTATGGCCTCCAGGAACCTGACCGCATCCACTGGTTTTTCCCATAGGTCTTGTAGTTTGAGAGCTGTTGGTTTTTGAGGGCATGCAAAAAGGTGTTTGACGTCGTGAGGTTTGCCACTACAGTGAGGGCATTCGTTTTTGATGGAGTTGTTGATTCTGGATTTGAACGAGTTGAAGTGATGGCAGTGTTCGGATCTAAGTTGTGCTAGAAAAGTTCTTGACTTCCTGGGGAGTTGTTGCTCGCTTATGTCAATTGGTGGTGGATTTCTATTAAATAGGGCATTAGGTTGGAGTTGCAAAATGTTTTCTTTTACAAAATATGAATGAATATTTGATAGGATGGTTTTTTCTGTGAGCATGTGGTTGTAGAAACTTTTAGCTGTTGGTCCAAATTTTGATTGTAGGGTATGTTTCATCTTTCTTGGTCTGTGATTGCTGGCTGTGATTTTGTTGGATGGGTGTGTTGGTTGCATGGTTTTTGCTAAAAATTGTGTAGAGAGGAGGTTGGTGTGGTTTTCTATTGGCAGGACTTTGGTCTCTTGGTGTAGGTGGTCAGTTGGGGCCGTTTTGTGCAGACCTGTGCACTGCCCCCCCCCCTGGGGTTAAAACGGGGGGGGGCAATTCCAAAATGGAGGGGGCATGGGGGGCAACTTTTGTGAAAGGGGGGCAATAAAACGGGGGAGGCAAGCAAGGGGGAAAGAAAAAAAAAGAAAAAAAGGAGTAAAAAAGTAAAAAAAAGGAGGGAAAAGGGAAAAAAGGTCATAAAAAGCAAAAATAAGGTAAAAATAGGTCTAAAATGGCCTAAAATACATTGAAATAGGCTAAGAACTGCAAAAAAATTCGCGATGATGGCGTCATCATAGGTCAAAAATGGCGTTATAATTTTAGGGTACTTTTTCATTTTTTGGCGGGGGGGGCAAATCCTCCAATAAAACGGGGGGGGATTTCCAAACCGTGCACAGGTCTGTTTGTGGCAGCCGGTTGCTATCCTGAGAGCCGTGTTTTGTGTTGATTGAAGTTTTTTAATATGAGATTTTGATAGAATGGGTGACCAAATGGGGGCTCTGTAGTTGATAATTGGGCGTCCTATTGCTTTGTCGGAGGTAACTATTGTTTTTTTTGTTGGCCCCAGCTGGTGCCAGCCAGGGCTTTGAGAATGTTGTTGCGCCTGGATGCTTTGTTGTTTATGTTGATGGCGTGGTTATTAAATGTTAGTTTTGGATCAAAAGTAACACTCAGGATTTTAGGGTTTTTGTTTAGCGGTAAAAGTTTGTTGTCTATGGTCACTTTTGGATGGTAGTTAAACTCTTGTGATGAGGGGGGAAATAGTGACTGTTGATTTTTCTGTTGAGAGTTTGAGGAAGTTTTTGTCCAGATATTGATTTAAAATGTTGAGGTAGTTAGTGAGATCGAGTTTAATTTCAGTAATCTTGTTTCCGGTTGAGTAAACCTAGGTATCATCAGCTTAGGAGACTATTTTGACATTAGCTGGGGGTGGTGGTAGTGGTAGGTCAGAAATGTAAAAGTTTAAAAGGGTTGGTGAGAAAAGAGCCTTGGGAAACTTCTGTTTGAACTATCCTGGCTTTAGAAGTTGAGTCTCTGAAAATTGTTTTTTTTTGGCTCTGCCTCTGAGGTAACAACTCAGCCATCTGATGAGGTAGGCTGGAAGTGTGCTGTTGACTATTTTGGTTATTAGAATGTCGATTCTGATTGTGTCAAATGCCTTGGTGAGATCCAGGGCGGCTACTATTGTACGTTTGAGTGGAGCTTTTTGGTTGAATCCAATGGCTATGTTGGTTGTGAGTTGAAGCAGGGCAGTGGTTGTTGAATGTTTGGGTTTGAATCCATGCTGATCTTTGGGCTGTTTTAGATGTTGGAGAAAGATTGGTTGAATTATTGCTTTCAAAATTTTTATGGCTTGGCAGAGAAGAGGAATTGATCTATAGGAGTTTGAAATGTTAAGATCCTTTCCAGGTTTTAGAAGTGGAATTATGAATGAGGTTTTCCAGATGCTTGGTATGCTGTTTGTTTTGAAAGAGAGGTTGAACAGATCAGTTAGGTATTTGATTCCAAGGGGACCAAAGTTTTAAGGTGAAATATGGTTAGATTGTCTGGGCCAAACGCTTTGCTTTTTTGAGTTATTTGCTGTTTTAATCGCTTTTTCGACCTCTGCGGTTGTGATTTCGAATGGATCCTGGGTAAGTTTTTTGATATTTCTGAAAAAGTTACAGTTTTCTTTTGGAGTTTTAAAGGGTTTGCTTGGAGTGAATTGTTTGTTGAATTTGTTTGCCATTTCTAGAGGGTTATTGATTTGAATTCCGTGAGGGTGAGGTGAGGTTTTGTTGTCCAGAGATTTTATTGTTTTCCAGAGTTTTGTTGAGTTGGCTCTGTGGCTGAAGTTATCCAAAAAAGAGTGCGATTTTCGGTGGGGATGATGGGAATTTCGGTGGGCACGCCACTGAGGATGATGGATAATTTAGTTTCTATTTCATTTATATAACTGGTTCAATTAGCTTTGTTGAGATTTGTAAATGTTTTCCTAGTTGTTGGAGTTGGAGCTATTGTCAAAGTAGTTTGAATGCTGACGATTATCGGAAGGTGTTCTGAACTTAACGTCATTTGGGTATGCCAGTCTGTTGAGGTGAGGAGTGAATCTGAGACTAAGGAGATATCTGGAGATGTTGGGTTTTCATTAGTTGGAGTGTTTTTGTTTAGTGATGCCATATTTGAGTTGTTTATGATGTTTGCAATGTAGTCTCCTCTAGCGTCTGTAAGGCTTGAATGCCAGAGGCCATGGTGTGCGTTAATATATCCTAGTAGAATGCTATCCTGATATTTGAGGAGATGGTTGATGTCAGGTTGGTAGTTGGAATTGAAGGAGCTGGATGGGGGAATGTAAATGTTGAAGATTGAAAGGTTGGAGTTGTTAAGAAGAATTTGTAAGCCAAGCATTTCTGCATGAAGGTCAATTTGTTGTATATCCAAAGTTTTGAAGTTAATGGAGTGGTGAATGAAAAAGAACAGACCGCCTCCGTTGGAATCTTAGTCTTTCCTGACTGTTGTGTAAATTTTGATGTTGGGGTCTTTAGATTTATTAGAAAGTTTGAACTCTTGGATAGCAGCAATAAGAATGTTGTTTTTGGCAAAGAAGTTTGTAAGCTCTTGTAATTTTTTGGAAATTCCATTGGCGCTGAATTGCAAAATGTTTAGTGAATAGGCATTGGTGTTTGTTGGCAGTTGAGTCACTGGAGTGCATTTGTTGCAGAGAAAATTTTGGTTATAGTTTTTTAGACTGTTTAGATTAGAGCATTTTAAGTGCAGTCAGTTTTTACATTTGTTGCATTGGACACTGTTTCAGTTGACGTTTTTGCTGCAGTGTGAACACAAAAAATAGTTTTTGGCGGGCCAGGGTTGGGATGAATGTCCCTGGACGTCGCCATCAGTAATTGCGGCAGCCAAGATGGCTGCCGCTTAGCAGGAAAAAAATAAATGCAGTCAGGCGCAAAGAGGGAAACTCTGCGCTCTGGAAAGATTGAACGGTATTGTCCTTTCCTTCCTGGATGAATCCATTCTGGTCCAGGTAGAGTCGCTGCGTAGAAGCTCCATTGTTGCAGACCTGTGCACGGTCTGGAAATGCCCCCCCCCCGTTTTATTGGAGGATTTGCCCCCCCCCCCCCCCGTTTTATTGCCCCCCCCCCCCCGCCAAAAAATGAAAAAAGTACCCTAAAATTATGATCATAGGTCACCGAAGGGGGGGGGGGGAGGGGGGGTCACCCCCCCCTACGGCCTCTGAGACCTATACCCCCCTAAGGCCCATTTTTGACCCCCTCCCCCCCCCCTTCGACCTCTTGAACCCCTGACCCCCCCTAAGGCCCATATTTTCGACCCCCCCACCAGATAATCCCAAAAAATCCTTAAAAAATGGTCAAATTTCGTCAAAAAATTGTCAATTTTGGTCAAAAAAATGGTAAAAACACCCCAAGCACCCCCGGGTGCTTTTTTTCAAAAAAAACATCCTGGGGTGTGACCCCTCCTGGAGGTCAAAAACCTCCACACCCCGGGGTGTGGACCCCCCCCTGCCCTGAGCCGTCAAAGGTCGGTGACCTATGATTATGATGCCATTTTTGACCTATGATGACGCCATTATCGCGAATTTTTTGTAGTTTTTAGCCTATTTCAATGTATTTTAAGCCATTTTAGACCTATTTTTACCTTATTTTCGCTTTTTTTGTCCCTTTTTTCCTTTTTCCCTTCCTTTTTTCTCTTTTTTTCTCCTTTTTTTCTCTTTTTTTTCTTTCCCCCCTGCTTGCCCCCCCCCGTTTTATTGCCCCCCCCCCCCGTTTCAAAAAAGTTGCCCCCCCCTGTGCCCTCCCATTTCGGAATCGCCCCCCCTGTTTTAACCTCGGGGGGGGGGGGCCCTGCACAGGTCTGTTGTTGACCCCTAGCTGTTCTATTCTGGATATCAGCGCCTGTAGAATTTCACTGCCAAATATGTTTTGCCTTATGTTGCACAATGCTGGACATTTTTCTAGAAAATGAGCTGCTGACTCTTCTTCTTCCATGCAAAGAGTGCACAGACTGCTTTTTTTGATCTTTAATATATTCAGGTGTTTGTTTGAAGTGCAGTGTCCTGTGAGCCATTTGAAAAGTCATATCCCTACATATCTCCTAGCTTGTTGACATGTTTCCAGGGTTCGCCAGTAAGGCCTGACCGGATATTCGATCCAATCCGGCAATCCGGTAGATCAGGCCTTTTTGCAATCCAATCCAATCTGGCCGGATTTTTTTTCAGATCCAGCAGGGACATAGCCAGAGTTTCATTTGGGGGGGGGATTGTAGTACAAAAAAAATTCAGGATTTCGGATTTCAGGGGGGGCTCCGCCTTTCCCCCAAAATTTTGGGGGGGGGGGGGGGCGGAGCCCCCCTTAATTTTGGAAAACGTTAAAAAAGCAGGGATAAACGTAGATAAAGCTGTATAATACACTGTTTTTGGCCTAATAACCTATTATCTAATGTTTTTAGCGGTAAAAACATGTTTTCTTAGTTAAAAATTACATAAGCACACATTGGCAGAGCCTGGATTTTACAAAAAAGGAATTTAGAGACGTTAGTTTCAGACCCCTTGGCTAAACCCACATTGTAAACCAAGTTTCAGACCCCTTGGCTAAACCCACATTGTAAACCAAAGCACATGAGCAGCATCTCGGCTCCATGTTTTCTAGGGTACCTACCTATATGAAAAAAATCCAAGCCAATGCTATAGGCGGCAGGAAAATTTAGGAGGGGGAAGGTACATAAATCAACCAATATGATTGTTTGTTTTGCTTTCTGTGTAGTACTTATTACTTATAAAAATTATTGTACTAACTTTGAAATAACATTAGCATCAGGCAACATAAATACGAGATATATATGTATGTATACTATAGAAAGTGACCGCTGAGCAAAGCAAAGCAGAACAAATTTTTGGTTTTTGGGGGTCCATTGGGGTACTAAAATTATTTTAAAGTTTGGCGCCGAGCAATTAGCGAGGCGCTAGAAAATTTTAAAATTTTAGCCTCTGAAAATGGGGGGGGCGGCCCCCCCCCCGCCCAACCACTATCCTTATTTTTCCTCCGGCCCCCCCTTTGTGGGGGGGGGCGGCCGCCCCCCCCGCCCCCCTGGCTACATCCCTGAGATCCGGTAAATGCCAGATTTTTTTCCATGTCAATGACAATTATTATAATTTTTTGCTCTTTTTTTTGTTAAACATTGCTTTAATACTATTTGTGCAGCAGAACCTTGCTGATGAGTCGCACTTCCTTTTATCAAGAAGTCTATTTCTTTTTCAAGAAGTCCTTAGTTTTAAACATTAATACATGGTCAACCAATGAAATGGACTAAACATCAAACAAAATTGACTTTTTTTTGCATTTTTATGTTAGATTTTTAAAGTGAATGTACATTTAGTTAGTTATATTAGAATATGGCAATGGCAGATGGCAATGTTGTCAGTATTTGGAGACATTTTGCTGTTAAATTTTTAGATGAAACATATGCTATTTGTCAACTTTGTTTGTCAGCCAATGTTAAAGAGAATTGTATAAAAAAGGTTTAACAAATAAAGAGTTCAGTACAACTCATAGATGAACAAGGGGGGGGGTTTAGGGTGGGGTCCACCCCCCTAGCCTCGAAATTTTGGGGGCCCTCCCTAGAAAAAAATCCAGGGGGGCCCTCCCCTCCCCCCAAATTTTTAAATTTTTTACCCCTGACCCCCCTCTAGATTTTGAAATCTGACACCCCTCCCCTCTTGAGAAAATTTTAAGTACTTTTTTTTTCTTCCAAAAACGTAAATTTTTACAAAAATTCGTGTTTTTACACACTTTTTATACCTGAATATCGCTTTTTATTCAATAAAAAGTAGTATTATCTTATAAAAAACTATTATTAAACTTTTAATGGTTTAAAAGTATTTTGCTTCGGAAATTGGACCCTCTAGGTTTTAAAATCTTCCACCCTGGGTCGACCCCCCCTAGAAAGCTAGGGGGGTTCGACCCCCGCCCCTAGGACCCCTCTCCTAGATTTTTAAATGTCATTTACCTGGGGTAAACAGCCCCCTCTGGCTTTTTGACCATGTTCATCCATGGTACAACTCCAATGTGGAATCATTTGGAGAGAGCCCATTCTCCTGAGTAAAAGATTTTAAAAGCAGAAATCAAGCAAAAAAAGGTGAGAAAATGGCATCTGTTGAGAAAAAAAATGCAATGTACAATTTGGCTGAAAAAAAAGAAGCAGCTATTCCACTGAAACAAGCGAAGATGGAAATTGGAAAGTTGGAAAGTCAAAGCTGGGTTCATTACTCTGATCCAAGAGTCAGCTCTAAAGGCAATCACTCAAAAAAACTCATAAGGTTTAATTATGATATGATGGCCCATCATATTTTCATTATTTTAAGAAAACAGTTGCTGATGATGAATCGCACAAACAAGAATTGTTTGGAGAATGTGCGATTCATCAGCATTAGCAAGTGACAAAATAGAAAAATAGACCATGATGAGAGCTAAATAAGGTTTTATGAAGACCCATCAGTGCAACTCATTAGTATTGTAACAAAATATTTAATGTTATGTTAAATAATTTAAGTATTTGGTGGTCTGTTTTATGTTAAAATAACACTATTATTAATTAATTAGGGCTATTTTACACAAAAATGAATTTTAAATATAATTAAACTCTGAGTCACTAGATCTGATCCAGTAAAATATTCGATCTGACCAGATTGGATCAAAACTAGATCCAGCCGGCTGGATATGAAAATCCCAATCCGGTCGGGCCCTATTTGCCAGAGCTCTTGATGTTGCTTGGTACCCCATCCATAGAGCGCAGTCTTAACTGCCTGGTCAGGAATTCCTAGTACTGGCTCTGGTCCAATATAGTTCATTTTACTTCCATTCCTAGCCAGTTGGTCTGCGGCTTCATTTCCATCCATACCACTGTGACCAAGAATCCATATTAGCTTAACTTCATTGTGTTCAGCTAAAGCTTCCAAAGCATTCTGACACTCCACAATTAATATTGATTGGATTGATAGAGCATTTAGTGCTTTTAGGGCTGCCTGACTATCAAAGCAGATGCATATTTTACTATTCTGTACCCTGGTCGATCAGTATATCACTGCTAGCACAAGCCAAGATTCCATGTTTCTGCTTGAAACACAGTTCCATGTTTTCCCAGAGGTATTGATTGATCCATATCCGGCTGGAAATGATAGTGAACGCCTGCTCCAGTTTGCTCAGCCATTCACGATCACGACCCATCTGTATAGCAGACCATTGCTTGTTGTTTCACAAACAAGTGAATAGGTACAAGTCCTAGGAAGACTTCCATGGCTCCAGTAGGTGTTTTTCTCATGGCTTCTGAAATAATTAAGAGCGCTAGACTTTGTACTTGACTAAGCATGTCTTTAACCTTCCTTAGTTCCATTCAAGGCCTCCATACAATAGCACAATAGCTTACCATTGGTCTTATTATGGCTGTATATATTCAATTGGCTATTGGGGGAGAGTCCCCATGTTTTTCCAACCGCTCTTCTACACTGCCACAGAGCTGCTGTTGCTTTCCTTTGTTTTTGTATAACATTAGCTTTCCAACTCAGTTTGCTGTCTAAAATTACCCCAAGATATTTTACTTCTTTTGATAACTTCAGTTGTGTCCCATACAGATAAGGTAGTCTTACCACTGGAATTTTATATTGACGTGCAAATAGAACTAACTCAGTCTTTACTGGATTGACAGTTATTTCTTTCTCATTGCACCATTTTTCTACTTGGTTAAATTCTTTTTGCATTAATGACATAAGTGCATCTAGGTACTTGCCACTGATAAACAGTCTGATTCTGTTGTCATCATAGTATCCAGCGGCTGTCATACATCCGCCATCATTAATCTCTACCAAAAGGCTATTTGCCACCATACTCCAGAGTAGTGTAGATAGAACTCCCCCTTAAACACAGCCTTTTCTTACAGACATTGTCTTTTTGCAATCACCTAAATATGCTTTTACTTTTCTTTGTTTCAGCAATGATTCTATCCATCTTGCAACAGTAGGTTCCAATCCATGTGCGCCTAGTGCATTTGAGACTGATGTGAAAAATGCATTGTCAAATGCACCTTCAATATCTAGAAAGGCGACAAGCGCATATTCTCCATGATGCAAAACTTTTAAACTTTTTCAATTTGTTCCAGCAGACTATGTAGAACTGTCTCTGTGGGTTTTCCTAATTGATAGGCATTCTGAAATTTGTGAAGGGTGCCTCTGCTTGAGAAATTTATCCTTTATATGTCGGTCTACCATTTTTTCCACTGTTTTCAGAAGAAAAAACGTTAGGCTAATCATTCTATGAGACTTGGCCACATAGTAATTGGTTTTGCCAGGCTTTGGAATAAATATTCCTTTAGCTATGCTCCATCTCTGTGGATTGTACCCTTGAGCAATACATGCCTTGAACAGGTTGCACAATGCCCCCATTTAGGTGTTTCATACCCCATTTGTAGGAAGGCTGGCATAATTCCATCAGTGCCTGGCGCCTTGTAGGGTGCAAAACTGTTTATGGCCCATTCCAGGCGGTTTAAAATTATTACTTTATTTGCTATTTGAATGTCATTAGATTTGTTCTCCAATGTTGAACTTCTTCTGCAGTGTCCTGTTGCACTATTTGGGATCCTGGCAAAAGTACTTCCATTAGATGAGATAAGGCTTCTTCCCATCCATTGGTGTATTTGCCTGATGGAAGACAAAAACTTGAGGGTTGGCAGATGCCGTCCTTACTTAAGATTTTTGTCATTTTCAAAGCTTCTGGGTATCCTCTATTTTATCCTCCTTCTTAGCTATCCACTTCTTGGCAAAATTGCTTCCATGATCTTTTTTCTCACTACAAATAGTTTTCTTGTACTGACGACATTTTGTTTGATAAGTATTCAAATCGCCATCATTCTGTGTTCCAAGAGCCTTTCTAAGTTCAGCTCTGGATTTGTAAGTTAGTACGCTCAACAGTCCTTTTTTTCCTTTTCAAAAAAACTTTTTTCCTGCAGTTCTGCTTTTTTGGTGTCCAGAAATTTTCTCTTCTACATCTCGTCTTTCAACATCTTGTCTTCTACATCTTGTCTTCGGAAAACTCGTCTTTTAAACATCTTGTCTTCTGAAAACTCATCTTTTGGATGCGATTTTGTAAATGTACTTTCAAAAATGCGAGTTTCAGCCCCAATGATAAAATTTTCTTTGATTTTTGGGTTTTGCTTAGGCTTAGGAAAAAAATAAAGTTTTTACTCTTCAGTTCAAAAAGCATCATTAAATACAAATTTACCATGATAAAGTTTTGCTTGATTTTTAGGTTTTGTTTAGGCTTAGGTTCTCAGTTTTTTGAATAAATCATTTAATAAAAATTTATTATGATTAAAATTTTGCTTGATTTTTGGCTTTTGCTTAGGCTTAGGTAAAAAAAGCTTTTCAATGAATTGTTTTATTAAAAAGATAGGAGAAACTTGTCTTTTGAAAAGTGCGTTTGTAAAATCACATCCAAAAGACGAGTTTTTCAAAGACGAGTTTTTCAAAGACGAGATGTTTAAAAGACGATTTTTCCGAAGACAAGATGTAGAAGACGAGATGTTGAAAGATGAGATGTAGAAGACGAAATTTCCGGGAACCGCTTTTTTAGATGACATGCTTTATGGTAGGCTTTGTTGATAGTACATTCTATGAATTCAGCCTCTTTTTCAATGTCATTGCCATTATTCAATTCAGCGAAGTGATTTTGTAGCTGCTCTTCCAATCAGTTGATATATCTACTCCAATTAGGTCTTCTAGGTTTTCTCCTATATACTGGTGGATTATTTATAAAGCCCAGGCAGAAACTGATTTGCCTGTGATCTGATAATGAATCCTCAGAGACTTGCCACCTCACAATTGTGTTGGCAATTGAACGCGAGGCAAGCGTTATTTCTAATACTCCCTGCCTTGCTCTGGTTACAAACGTTGGTTCATTCCCACGATTCAGAATCTCCAAGTTTGTTCTTGCAATGTTTTTGACGTTTTTTTCTTAATATTTTCACGTTTTAATCAAAACTAAATTTTAATAATTGGGTTATAAATTTTTTTTGTTAGTGAGTTTTTTAAGTAAAAAATGTAACTAGTTAGAACTATTACCTAAATATTATATATTAATATTATATATCATAAAAACGTGAATAAATTGTAGATAAATTAAAACAATCAAACGCTGACGGAAGCAAAGCGCAAGAAAATTTTTGAAAATTAGTCTTTTGAAACCTTAAAAATTTTGTGTTCTTTTTTGTCCTGTTGACTAAAAAAACTGTTAAAAATACGTATATGGTCAAAAATCTAGGCGCCAGGCTGGCGCCTAGACCCAAAATTGTGGTCGTCAGCGGAAAATTATAGGCGCCAGTGGCGTTGATTTGGCATAAAAAAGCCTAGCGTGTGAGGAACAGCATCTTAAATGTAAGCTTTTTGGGTTTTTGATGAATTTCAGTTCAACTTAATTCAAACTGAAAATTGCTTTCAAAGTTAAGAAATCTGCAAATAACTAGGAGAATTAATTTATTTAGTTTAGGTCGCACAATATTGTTTTGGAGTTCTTTTAAAAAAACAACCGTAAATGTCGATTCTATTTTCACAAGGAAAAATCTTTTTGACACGACAGCGAGGCCTCACTGGTTTTGTGAATACGACTTACTAGGTTTGAAGCTTGAGCTAGGGCGGTGTTTCTTTCTTTTTGTGCTCAAAGTTTCTTTAAAATAAAGCTCCAGTTTTAGCTCCGATTCAGCTCCATTTTACAAAACATTCCCGGATTATTACTCAATTTTTGCTGATTTAAAGAATAATTTTGCCTACATTTTTATAATAAATTATGCTAGTAAATTTTTTAATTATATAATTTTTTTCAAAACCTTTTAAAAACGTTTTAACAGCGGTTTTGCTCAATCATGTATTAAATTAAATTCTACGCATTTAACCGGCAAGTTTATACAAAAATTGTTTAGAAGTTGTTAAAATTGTGCTTATGTTATTATGATCATTATAATCATAGGTGAGAAAGGGGGGGAGGGGTGGGGTCCACCCCCTAGCCTCGAAATTTTGGGACCCCCCTAGACGAAAATTTAGGGGCCCCCTCCCCCCAAATTTCCGAATTTTTTACCCCTGACCCCCCTCTAGATTTTGAAATCTGACCCCCCCTCCCCCCTCGGGAAAATTTTAGGTACTATTTTTATACTAAATTTTCTTCCAAAAACGTGAATTTTGATCACATATTCATGCTTTTACACCCTTTTTATACATGAATATGGCTTTTTATTCAATAAAATGTAGTATTATTTTTAAAAAGAACAATTATTAAAGTTATTATGGTTTAAAACTGTTTTGCTTTGGACACCGGACCCCACATGACCACCCCCTACATTTCAAAATTTCGCACCCCGGGTCGACCCCCCCAAAAAAGCTAGGGGGGGTCCGGACCCCCCTGGGACATCCCTCCTAAAATTCAAAATTCGATTTACCCCGGGTAACCACCCCCCCTAGCTTCCCCGACCGTGCTCACCTATGATTATAATAATTTAAAAAAATATTAACAGAACTGGCAATAACAGATCTATTAAAATCAGTTTTTTTTTATTATACGGGTAATTTTAAATTTCGTTTGATTAAACTTGCAGCTTAATTTACACAAATAAAATATCTCAGTTTAAAAAATACCAATGAACAAAATCGATCACTAACACGTTTCGACCATAGGTGGGCAGCCTCCCGGATTTTGGGGGGTATACCCAACCCCTGAAATTTGGGGGGTGTCCCAAAAAATGTTTATCTCAAATATCCCATTTTTAGCGTTTTTTGTACTGGGACCTCCAAATTTTAGGGGGGGGTGTCCGGGGTATCCCAAAATTTTAGGGGGTGTTGGCTATAATCAGGATTTTTTTCTGGGGTATAATCATAGGTAGGCAGCCTTTCGGATTTTGGGGGTATACCCGACCCCCGAAATTTGGGGGGTGGGATGTCCTAAAAATTTTTTTGGGGATATACCTCAAATACCCCATTTTTAGCGTTTTTAGTACTGGGACCCCTCCCCCTCAAATTTTAGGGGGGGGGGGTGTCCAGAATACCCCCAAATTTTAGGGGGGATGTCGGCTATAATTGGGATTTTTGGGAGGAGGGTATAACCCCCAATCCCCCTGCCCACCTATGGGTAACCCCCCACCCGCCTCCTCTCCCTGTCCACCTATGATTTCGACTGTTTTTAAAAACTACTTTTGAAGTTATTAGTTACGGGTATCCTTTTGTGATACATATTATTATTGTGGTCTTTGCGAAAACTAATTAGCTGATAAACAAATAATGGTTAATACAGAGCTGTGCACGGTCTGGAAATGCCCTCCTCCCGAAATATTAGCAGCTGTGCCCCCCTCCACATTTTATTGCCCCCCCTCCCGCCTAAAAAATGAAAAAGTGCCCAAAAATTATGACGCCATTTTTAACCTATTATAACGCCATCATCGCAAATTTTTTTGCAGTTTTTAGCCTATTTTAATGTTTTTAAGCCATTTTAGTCCTATTTTTACTTAAATTTCACCTTTTTTGTTCCTTTTTTTCTTTTTTTTCTCTTTTTCTCTCTTTTTTTCCTTTCTTTCCTGCTTGCCCCATCCGTTCTATTGCCCTCCACCCCCACCCAATTTCAAAACGAGCTGGTTAGAAATCCTAATGTTCCATAAACTACTGATTGATTATGTATGGTTTTAGGCTTCTGAAACCCACATGGTCCAATGATGATTTAATTGTTCCTCCGGACGGTGCTCGAGGAAGAAATGGACCGCCTTTTAGGTTGAACTTGTTTTTAAATTCACATTAGGTTTCTTCAGCAAAACAGACTCTCTTCTGCCCACCTGCCTACCTTTGGTTCTTCCTAGTGATGGGCGGAACTGCGGAACCCCCAGAACACAGGAACCAGGACTATAATTGGGATTTTCCAAAAATCCGGAACAGGAACCGGAACCGGAATTTAGATTTTTCAAAAATCCAGAACAGGAACCGGAACAAGAATTCCAAATTTTTCCCGGAACATCCGGAACCGGAACCAGAACTGCTTATTAAATTGCAAAACCCCTGGAACCAGAACCAGAAGCGGAATTGAGATGTTCAAAAATCCGGAAAAGGAACCGGAACCAGAATTGAGATTTTTCGAAAATCCGGAACCGGAATTATAAATTTTGCCGGAACATCCGGAATCCTGAATCAGAACTTCCCATCACTAGTTCTTTCCCATCTCACCCCCGTAACTGGGCATCTTTCTAGATCTTAGTGATACATCTTAAGAAATTGTGGCGCCACAGATTTTATGAATAATAGTAGTAAGCATGAGTGGAAAGTTTTCAGAATTTTGTGGGGTCTTTGCCTACTCGACAAAAAAACACTATATTAAAAAAAATTTTGTAGTAACAATAACGAAAGTAAATAGCAACGAAAAAGTCTGCAATTTTACATTAAATTTCTAACCAAAATTTTTCTACAAATGTCGTAGATGCGCGACGCGTCTTTAAAACAAATAATTCAAAATTGTTAAACTAAGGACTTCCGTGTCCGACGCCTTCCGTATTCCCTAAAAATATACCACCCAAAACATAAAAGTTTAGAAAAGGGCAAGAGAGGCAAGACAAGGGCAAGTTTGCCCCAAGTGGAACGGGGTGAATGAAACTCCTGATTTAAGAGGAAACCAAGGAACGTATTCTTACGGTACTACACTTTTTTTTCTGGAGCAATTTTTACCTTTTATAGTTTTTAATTTTTGTAGGAAAAGTAGGTAAAAAACTAATTTTAGGCCATAAAGCATGTTCCATTGCGATTTTAAGCTGTTTATTGTTTAAAACGCTGATTTTAATTTTAAAATTTATTTTGGATGTAGTTAAGAGTCTTTTTTTCTTTAATTTTATTAAAATTTTAAGGGGGATGTGTTTAACACGTCTTTTCGAACTCCCGCATTCCGGAGTGGCGAGGCTTAAACAAACTCCCTTTCCAGAAGTTTGGAGAGGGATTAACAACCCCCTCGCAAAGGCAGCAGCATTTCTGGAGGAAATAACCTGAGGACACTGGCTATGCTAACTAACTAACTATGCCAATGTTATTTCTCTATAAATTATTATACAGCCTACAAATTTTTAGGTAGTACATCTCAAAACTCGTTTATAGTAATGGGACTCCCTAAATTTTAAAATATCTGTGATGTTTTAGGGAATTAAAAAAGTGTGAAAAAGAAGACCCTGATTTTGATAAACTACGGTACAAGTATCAGCTGCTGCGGTCAGAGCAGAAAAAAATTTTAGATGCCATTAGCCAGGCGTTAGAAAAGGCGGGTTTCGTCCAAGTCCCGCCGCGCTATGCCAATCCTTCCGCCAGGTTTAAAACTGTGAGACGATCAGGAAATTTCCAACAGCCTACTATGCAAAGGTAAAAAAATAATGTGTTATTATGTTCAAGATAGACCTAAACACTAAAAATACTGGACTTGGGTTACATAAAACATAGACCCAAAACATATTATTTAGGGTTTAAGTTTTGGGGTTTATGTTTTGTTTAAAAAAAATTTTTTTAAAATGGTTTTGGTTAAAATTGTTATAATTAAAAATGTAAAATTAGAACCAATATAATTAAACACTAAGCATCCTGAATTGCTCCAGGTGTAGCATTAAGCCACCATAATTGAAAATTTAAATTTCAAATTCGTTGAATCATAATTATTACTATAAAATGCTTTTTTTACAGAACAACAGCCGGACCATTATTAAATTCCGTTCCTTCAAATTCCCGTTGGAATCAAACTTACCAAGGTTCCGTTTATCAGCGACCCTATTCGCAGCCTTATCAGCAGCCTTATCAGCAACATTATCAGCAACGGTATCAGCAGCCCATTGCCAATGCGGGATACAATTATTTGCCAAATAATAGATACCAACATTTAAATCTAAATTTCGCATATTATGGCGGTGTTCCAAACAATATTCATCAGCTAGGCAGAGAAGCGGGTTTCGCTATGAGCAGTCATTACAGCCCCGCCTACCACCCAAATTTCAGAGCTGCCATTCCATCAAGAGAACCTGCACAGACGAAAAAACTACGCAAAGAGCTTATGGAAACATTTCAGGGACCGCCTTTTGTGGAAATGGTGGATGCCGTTCTGGGAGAACATCCCAATGAAACTAATATCCAAGTGCTCGCGAACTATATTTTGGATAAATAACTATAACTATATTTGAATCAAATAAAAATAATTTTTATGTTGGCTGTGCTATTTGCTTTAAATCTAGTTAATCAGTTGTGTAAAGTGAAAACCTGAGAAAACACTGAGATAAAAATATTTAGATAAGGAGTTTTAGATAGATTGTTATAGTTTGCTATTTAATTATGTACGGGTATTTAATGTTTTTTTATTGTTTTATTTTTTTAAAATTGTTATTGTTAAAATCAAAAGCTGCAAATGAGCATGACGATTTTGTTACAAACATTACTTTAATAATGTAATCAATAAGCATAATAAAAGCTGTTTTATCCTTGAAAATTTCTTTCAAAGATAAAATGCCTTTATTTTGGGTTTTAAGAACTTATAGCAAGTTTGTCTGGATTATGAATTGGTTCTATTTGTATTTAAGGGTAAAATCCAAAAAAATACATTTTTACATACCATATTATCGGTTTTTTAAAGCGTGTTTTGCTCGTTTTTAAAATATAAAAATAAACGTTTCTCAATTTTAATAAAACGTATTAGCAAGAATATATAAGGCAAGAAAATGTCCGACTGAACACTAAATTTTTGACCAACATTTAGCTATAAAAGTCGCACTTTCGAACTTGTGTGCGAGTTTTCTAGCAAAAATTCGCCATTTTCAGCTAGTTTTCCTGCGCTGCGATTTTTAACTAAGTGTTAGTTTTCTTGTAGTGCGGACTGCGACTTCTTTTGCACTGATACTGCCAGACCTGTGCACGGTCTGAAAATGCCCCCCCCCCCCGTTTTATTGGAGGATTTGCCTCCCCCGTTTTATTCCCCCCCCCCGCCGCCAAAAAATTAAAAAGTACCCTAAAATTATGACGCCATTTTTACCTATGATGACGCCATCATCGCAATTTTTTTTGCAGTTTTTAGCTATTTCAATGTATTTTAAGCCATTTTAGACCTATTTTTACCTTATTTCCGCTTTTTTTTGTCCCTTTTTTCCCTTTTGCCTTCTTTTTTCTCTTTTTTTCTCCTCTTTTTCTCTTTTTCGTTCCCCCCTGCTTGCCCCCCCCCCCGTTTTATTGCCCCCCCCCCGTTTCAAAAAAGTTGCCCCCCGTGCCCCCCCCCCCCCCCATTTTGGAATTGCCCCCCCCCCCCCCGATTTAACCCCCGGGGGGCAGTGCACAGGTCTGTACTGCTTTATTCACACTGCGATTATTTTCGCACTGCAAGTCTAGCTGCACAACAAAAAAATTATAAAAAAAAACAAAGGGGAGCAAAAATTTTGTTTTTAAATGGGTAAAAGTAGTTTTTTGACGTTAAGATATGGAAATTTTTAGTTTTAATGAAATAAAGTAACTTTCTAACGTTTAAGAATTACATAAAACAAGTTTCAAAGTGTTTTACTCCATTAAAATGACTACCAGCGTCGGTATTTTTTGTTGTGCAGCCAGACTCTTAGTGCTAATATATCGCAGTGCAAATAAAGCAGTATTGAGTGCAAAAAAGTCACAGTCCCCAATACAAGAAAACTACACTGTGTTAAAACTAGCAAAAAATAGTGGATTTTTGCTGGAAAAGTCGCACACAAGTTCGAAAGTGTGACTTTTCTGGCAAAATTTTGGTCAAAAATTTAGTGTTTTCTTTTCAAACAAAAAATTCAAACATTTTCTTGTTTTATATATTCTTTGCATAGATAAACGAGGCGCGTAGGGTGGGGTCCACCCCCTAGCCTCGACATTTTGGGGGCTCCCCTAGAAAAAATCCAGGGGCCCGCCTCCCCCCAAATTTTCGAATTTTTTACCCCTAACCCCACTCTAGAGTTTAAAATCTGATCCCCCCTCCCCTCTCGAGAAAATTTTAAGTACTTTTTTTATACTAAGTTTTCTTCCAAAAACATGATTTTTTTTAACACAAATTCATGTTTTTACACCCTTTTTATACCTAAATATCACGTTTTATTCAATAAAATGTAGTATTATCTTGTAAAAAACTATTACTAAACATTTAATGGTTTAAAAGTATTTTGTTTTGGAAATGGGACCCCACCTGACAATAGATGAACACGGTCAAAAAGCTAGTGGTGTGTTTACCCCGGGTAAATGACATTTCAAAACCTAGGGGGGGTCGAACCCCACCTAGTTTTCTAGGGTGGGTCGACCCGGGGTTGAAGATTTTGAAACCTAGTGGGGGGTCAGTTGGGGTCCAATTTCTGAAACAAAATACTTTTAAACCATTAAATGTTAAATAATAGTTTTTTATAAGATAATACTACATTTTATTGAATAAAAAGCGAGATTTAGGTATAAAAAGGGTGTAAAAACATGAATTTGTGTTAAAAATTTACGTTTTTGGAAGAAAATTTAGTATAAAAAAGTACTTAAAATTTTCTTGAGAGGAGAGGGAGGGGGGTCAGGGGTAAAAAATTCGAAAATTTGGGGGAGGGGCCCCCCTGGATTTTTTTCTAGTGGGGCCCTCAAAATTTCGAGGCTAGGGGGGTGAACCCCACTCCCACTGTACCTCCTATGAACCTGACCCCCCTCTAGGTTTCAAAATCTTACACCCCGGGTCGATCCCCCCTAAAAAGCTAGGAGAGGGGGGGGGGGTTTCGACCCCCCCCCCCTAGGATCCCCCTAGATTTTGAAATGTCATTTACACAGGGTAAACACCCCCCTAGCTTTTTTACCGTAATCCCGTAATCATCTATGATTCTTGGTATTAGTGAAAATAAACTAAAAAACGATTTTCTACCAAAAAATACCCTTACATTCGCTGAATTGTAGTTTAAAATATATGATATTTTGCTAAATATAATATATAAAAATTAACATATAAAAGTGTTTTATAAGGTATAAAACAAAAATTAAAAAATATATCACTATGCTGTTTTTACAAACAATTTTTTTTTTATCAAAAATGTTACAGAATTTTAACTTAATCATTTAAACTAATGTAACCTTTTTGCTTTTGCGTGGTGACCTTTTGTTTTATAATTTTTAAAACAATTAATTTGGGCGTTTTTTTCAATGACTTTTTTTGCACTTTCATTCTTACGGGGGCGGTCCGTCACCCACCCTCACTGGCGAAGCCTACTGTATTTATAAGAGTCCCCTATTTGCTTTGGTATGCACAAAACAAAATTGTTTCGATTTTGTTTGGGCGAAATTTTAGTTAACTCCACCCACAACCTCGACTCAAGACCACAACCCGCATGATGGAGGTATATACAATTATAATCACATACAGAAATAATCTAAATTTGGAATTACTTTCGTTTTAATTTATAGGCAAATAAAATCTAGCTGACCTCGATAATTGAAGTATTGAATCTATTGAATTTAACAATAAAAGCATATAAAATTTTTAACAAAAGTGGTTTTAATAATAAAGATCAAAACCTATTTTTTAATGATTATTTATCAAACTACTTAATTTCAAACCTAAATGCAAATTTTTTAAGAGTTAAAGTTGATCAATTTTTGTATATTTTTTGAAAAGGTGGAATTAAAAAAAATCTGCGTTCTTATTTGTTTTTAAAAAAACGTCATTACCGCACAATTTTAATTGGTCCCCTCATGTCTGCATTCTAATTTTTGACGTCAGCCAGATATTATTCAACCATAGGAATTATAATAAATAAAATTTGACACTAAAATAATTTATGAGGACAAACATTTTCTCTGAGCCATGAACAATTTCCCCTGCAACCAAACTTTAGGAAGCCATGGCAATAATGTTTTTTGAACATATAAATTTAACTTAAATTTTTTTGAATAATTGTAAAATCAATAGTGATATGTTCTGCTTTTTAATGTGAAATTTTTCTTTCCTTTATGTTTCAGGTTGTTTTCGTAAAATTCCCATTTTACCAGTACCATCATAAACGGGTATATGAATCGTATAGTATTGCAGGGTATTTTTTGTGTGTAGTGTAGCAAAAGCCATAGAATACTACAATTAACATGTGCAGTGCTGTTAATTGACTCTGACTGCTCTGCTGTCGTTGGCGTAATCTTGTCCTCAAACACAATCAATCATTATTGGAGCTGATGTGTACAAAAAATCGCTTTATAACTGTGGTTTTTGTAAATTATTGTTATGTTGTAAAATATAGTAAAATTGGAAAAAAAATACCGCAAATTAAGGAATTAGATTTGTCCCAAAAGCCCTGATCTGGTACCCCTGTTTTTATAAGGGAGGGGCTCTCGGCAATTTTGAAATTTTTCAAGAGAGTAGATAACCCCAACTCATCCATCTATGTTTGCGAAGTTTTCCTTGTCATTGTTGAACGCGCTACTTTTCATAGAATGTGTATTTGAGTAATTTGCATAATACAGGGTCTCATAGTGAAGCACAGTACCGGAAGATAGAAGGTAGGGTAAATGACGCTTTTGGTTTTTAAGAGCACTCGATTCTTAACTAATTTGGGGGAGAGTCCGCCGAAAGCCACTATTAGTTATTATAGTACTTTTACTTTTTATTTATTGCCTCAAGTCAAACTGCCTTAGCAAAACTGTGTATTAGTGATAAACGAACGTTTTTTTACAAATATCATGAATATTATAGTGTTATCGAGTATATTTTCTATGCAGTACTTAAAAATAATAATTCGTAGCCACAATCGACGTGTGGCATAATTTAAGCTTGTAGTAAATCCGTGAAAAATTTTAGCAGATTTTTATTTTGTTTACAATTAACAGTATGGCCGTTGGAGCTACGTCTTCATCAATCTATCAATTATAAATTGGATTTATATGTATGTGGTACGTACAGACCTGTGCACGGTCTAAAAATGCCACTTCCCCCTCCCGAAGATTAGTGGCTGTGCTGTGCACTCCCACCGCCCCCGCCGAAAAATTGAAAAGTGCCCAATAATTATGGCGCCATTTTTGACGTAATATGACGAATCGCGAAGTTTTCGCTGTTTTTAGCCTGTTTCAATGCATTTTAAGCCATTTTAGACTTTTTTTAACGTTTGTTTTGTCCATTTTTTTCGTTTTGCTTTCTTTTTTTCTTTTTTCCCCTTTTATTCTCTTTTTGTCTCTTTCTCCCCTGCTTGCCCTCCCCCGTTTTATGCCCCCCCCCGTTTCAAAAAAAAATGCCCACTTAGTGCCATCCTATTTCGGAATTGCCCTCCCCCCAATAAAACCCCGGGGGTAGTGCAAAGGGCTGTATGTAAATAATTTTAATGAATGCTAAATGATAAAAATAGTTTACGCTTTGTTTAAAATAACTTTTGATTAAATTTTTAGAACCGCGCTTTAATCTAAGAATTGCTTATTTTCCCTGCATTTTTGGCGTTTCAATTAAAAAAAGGTCAAAATTTTAAAATCTAAAACGCTCTTAGATCCTTCAAAATCGAAGTTTTGGTTTTGTTTTTTGGGAGACACTTTGAACGAAGTAATCCCGGACTTTTAAGCACTACCGGACGGATGACAGACGCAATGTTCGAAAGTAGTTGTAGTACTCAAAATGTTTTGAGAATAATATGAATTAATAATTACATTTTAAGCTTTTATGATAATCAAAACCGCATCACAACAAAAGAAAACTTAAAACATAGTCGTTTTGACAACGATGACACAACCAACGATCATCACCCTTTCGATTGGTGTATATTTTCTTTAATATTTAAAAAATATAAACCAAACATAGGTATTGTATTGATTTTAGCTGTCGTGCAATGCATAAAATTTCATGGGACGGGTTTGATGTGGATAGAATTCATGAGTCACCAGGGAAAGAGTATATTTATTCGCGCAGCTGCTTCACAGCAGAAATTCCGGTTTTGATAAACGCAACTACCCATTTGAACCTCGTAAAATTTTACGGATCCTGGAGTTTCTCTGCCAACGTCAAATAAAGACAGGAATATAAAATTTTGCCACTTCGTAAACGATTGATTTAGAACTTTGTCATCAATAAGTTATAAAATAAATTTCTCGAAACGCTGAATGATTTGTCATAGACATAGCTGTTTTAATCGGTAGTGTTTAAAAAATTTGTATTGGGCGGTGCCCTTGCTCCAAACTGTCAAACAAACAAACTTAGCGTAGTTTTTGTATGGTCCTACGTAGCATTACAAAAATTTGGGTCCGCGGTCCCGCCGCGAAATCAGAATTCGTTATGAAACCAATGATTTTTACCAAAATTTTTTGAAAATTGGAGATTAAACAACTATGTTAAAACAATTTCGAGTATTTTTGTTAACTTTTGATCATTATTTATAGCTATGTAGCTAAGGTTTCTCATGTGTAAAATTTTTTGATTTTTTGGTTAATCAGAAAAAAATCTTTTGTAATGCTTAATTGAATACAAAAATACCACTAAAATTTTCCAAGTAGATGTTTTATTTGTATATAATATTTCCAGTTTCAAAAATAATACAAAAAATGCATTTAATTTGAGAGGAACTTTGTTTCGTGGTGGGATCGCCGACCCATTTTTTTTGGTAGGTAGGTCCATAGTGATTCTGTTTGCGAATTCCTTCCGTCCGCTAATTGGCTAAAACAGCTCCCCCCACAACTTTCTCAAGCGCTGATTGGCTAAAACAGCTTTTCCCACAACCATTCCCACAGACCAAAACATATATGACCTGATCAGGAATACTAAATGACGTTTTAAGGGCCCTTAAAATCCTGAAGTGAACCTAGGATTTATTAGTTTTTGCTAAATCTACTTTTAAAACATAATATAAAAACATCCTATTGTACTGTATGCGGTTTAAAAAAGCAGATATTTGTAAAACTTAATTTAAGGATGGTTAATGGAAGTGTTGACCGGTGAAATGGTATCAGCTTTAACTACTAAATCTATTAGAAAGTACCATGGATGGTCCACGGTAAGTTTTGTTTTAAATTTCTAACTATTTTTTGCTGCTTTAATTTACAAATATTGCGGTATTAGCATTGTTTAGAAAATACTATATACTTTACTATGCTATGCCATACACTTTACTCTACTTTATTATACTATACTATACTATACTATACTATACTATACTATACTATACTATACTATACTATACTATACTATACTATACTATACTATACTATACTATACTATACTATACTATACTATACTATACTATACTATACTATACTATACTATACTATACTATATATATATCATACACTACACTACACTATATATACTGTATATCTATCTATCTATCTATCTACACACACACACACACACACAACACACACACACCACACACACACACACACACACACACACACACACACACACACACACACACACACACACACACCACACACACACACACAACACACACACACACACACACACACACACACACACACACACACACACACACACACACACACACACACACACACACACACACACACCAACAGAAAATCTACATATTTTAAAAAATTAGCCATATTTTTTAATACTAAAAATCAAAAAAAAATTGGAGCTAATTCCTTCACATAAATGCTGAATTTTCCGCCTCCCCTGAATTTCATTCTTGGATTTACTCTTTTATTTATTTATTTTCAGGAAAAATATGGTTTAACACACGCACACGCACGCACACACAAATTCGCACACACAAACACCCGCACAAGCACACACACACACACACACACACACACACACACACACACACACACACACACACACACACACACACACACACACACACACACACACACACACACACACACACACACACACACACACAACACACACATACACACACATACACACACATTGACACACACACACACACACACAACACACACACAACACACACACAACACACACACAACACACACACACCACACACACACACACACACACAACACACGCACACACACACACACACACACACAGGCAGCAGCAGCAGCAAGCAGGCAGCGCGCACACAGCAGCAGCAGGCAGCAGCAGCAGCAGGCAGCAGCAGCAGCAGCCACAGGCCACACACACACACAGCAGCCACGGCAGCAGCAGCAGCAGCAGCAGCAGCAGGCAGCAGGCAGCCACGGC
>JASAMX010025077.1:0-11327 GCA_030248175.1 Microlaimidae sp. YZB2_3
CCTGTGAATTTTCGCGTGCACAATTCTTTTCTTTTTAATTTTGTAGTGTCCAATGACACAACAGTCAGAAAAACGATTATAAACGAAAATGATATAATATGATTATTCATATATTCATAATTCGCACAATAACAGTTGTATGCCTTGTATATATTTATTTTAACAAATTATTTTGTGAGAGTTTATGAAATGGAGCATAATGCAAGCTAAAAAATACGTGGTAAGCAACAAGCATTACACAAGTAACAGTTATTTGTATTTGACTCTAACCTTAATGCCATGATGTATTAGTTTAGAATTAAGTTAGTTATCCTATCATAAATTCTGTAATAAAACGTTAATACTTCTTCATTTGTTAATAATTTAGAGCAAATAGTCAGCTTGGGCCGGTCTACTTAACGCGTGCTGACTAGGTGCTATGTTAGCACGTTGTTTAAAACTCTTGGTTATGTTTTAATTTCTGAGTTTTTTCTCGAGAAATTTTATTAAACTCTTTGTCTGCATGGCATAAATTCATATTTTATTAATTTTATGCATATTTGTTTTAAATACAAGCTAAAATAAGGCAATAACCCCTAGTTAAGGGTTAGAAAAACTCATAACTAGGGGTTAAGGCTTTATTAGATTTTATTAAAAGCAAAAATGCATAAACTGTGTTACTTTTAATTTATCCCATTTAAAAAAAATTCCCATATGATATCTTGAAAAAAAAACACAGAAATTAAAACATTATCAAAAGTTTTACACAACGTGCTAACTTAGCACCCAGTCAGCACGCGTTAAGTGGACCGGCCCCTGTTAGCTAGAGTAAACTATCTTACAATTCATAGCGGACTACATTATTTACTACACCTATATATGTGTGCTTCAAATTTAGCATTTGGTCTTTGGTACAAAGGCAGCAATTTAAAACCGACTTTATTGGTCCAAAAAAGTAGTTTGTTTTGAGGGATATCAGAATTTGATTTGTGAAAATGCTTTTTTTTCGGATACAAAAAAATGTAAATAGAGGGTCAACAAGTTTCAAAAAAATTTGAGGAAAATCAAATAATCCTGACTGCAAGTTAAACAGAAACAAAAAAAACTTGCCAGTAAAAAATAAGTAACCTAAGTGCTCTCCACCAAGTTAAACATAATCTTAACGTTGAATTCCAATTTAGTTTGCTATCAAATGATGGTTGTTGAAATGTTCAATTTAATTCTGCATGTTTATTGTGTTTCCTTTAAATACTTCGATTTATTAAATTTGCGTTTCGTGGTCGCTAATCATACGTCTGCTTTTTTATTAAAATTGAAACGAATACCTCTAGAACCGCTTTTAAAGTATATAGATTCGTCCACTTCTAAACGATAAGGTAAATTGTTGGCGTTAGAAATCGGTCCGTAATTTCCGTAGTTACGTATGGATTTGGTCATTGTATCGTCTTCGGAAAAGGACCTGGAGTAATCCACCGGGTTTTTTGAGTATTGCTCTCGCTTTTTCAATAAGATTTTGGTATAAATCGAATGCGCTAGAGTTTCGTTAAATGAGGGGTCTAACGGCTGGGCGGCATCGTTTGAGGTTATTTTCCTTCTGGTTTCTTTAAAACCGGGGTCCTTGGAGCTGTTTTTATAAACAGTGAACTGGGTGGGAAGTCTTTAGACGTAAGCGGGGTGGCCGGGCCGTCCAGGTCCGCGAAACATGTTCCCGATTTCGACCCGCTTACAAATCTGGTGAAAAACTTTGAAAAGCTGAAAGTCTTAAAAATTTAAACATTTTTTAATTAATAAAACAGAAACTGTAAACTTGGAACTATAAGCAGGCTGACGCTTAGATTTGAGCTTACATAAGTTTCAAACATACAAGTCAAAGTTTTCATTATTTAATGTAAATTATTTATTTAGTGATATTTCTAATCTTCAGTGTGATGCTCCGGACTTATTGCCATTTTAAATGAATGTGAATCCGTAGTTCTGTTCCTTAACCCTTTGGGATTTTTCGCCCAAAAAGCGCTACAAATTCGCAGAAAAAATTCCGCGCCACCGCTGCTCAGTGTTAAACTTCAGGCGGACTGGAAGCGAAACGCGGAGTTTAAAACTGAGCAGTACTGGCACGGGATCCCTTTTGCAGATTTACAGCGAAAAGCACCACAAAGAAGGGTTAAATGAGCGTTTTTAAGCTTATGTAAGCTTGAAATATGTACTAATATATTATATTTGCATTTTTTTAACTCTTTTTAATGCTTAGTTTGAAAAAAAGTTAGCTACAAAAAATTTTCAAAAAAATTTTTTACTGCGACATTATTTTAAAATAAGACGGTGCTTCGAAGCTCCGTTGTTACCCGACACTTTAAAAACTGGAGTTTCGATTCAATCTTGGATTTATTCTGGAAAACATCCTTAATTTATATTCAACTTCAATTTTTCTCAGCCCCAAGTTCCCCAAGTTTTCCCTGAAAACGCTTTGTTGTCAGTCATCAAATGGCCAGTCGACTCGTCCAGCACAACTGAACAATCATCAATAAATTTAATTTCATTGCTTAGTACGGCTTCGCTTTTCGACTTCTTATGTAAGTCATTGGAGTTATTTGAGTCGTTTAATGGTTCATCAGTTTCGTAAATTGCCCCATGCTTTCTGAATCCTTTTGCTATGCTATCAGTACTCACTGAATATTTCACACGTTTATTTTTAATTCTGTTAGAGTATGTGGACCTATTTGTTTGCCTGCTATATATTGATCCTTCACTGCCAATGCTATTTTCTCTGGATGGTCGTTTTTTCCCTTTACTGGTGTTGCTGTGGTTTAATTTGGAAGGTTCCGTTTTTTTTCGCATACTTGATACTTAGGCTCTAAAATTTTTTTACAATATATTTTAATGTGCAAAATATCTTTTACTTTAAAAAATATTATTGCACAGTATTATTAGCTTACATTGAAAAATGCAAAAAGACGGATTGCGGCTTGGGTATATGCCCAAACAAAACATGTGGACTTTTCGTTATTGGATGAAAGTAGACTATAATGATAAATGACTAAATAATTCTGTGAAAAGTGGTTTTTCATGCGATACCTACTTTTTACACAACAATGACACAATCAAGTTATAGTTGCTCTATTTTTTGATACATGTAAAATATATTTGAAAAATTTGTAATCACTGAAACCTTTGGCAATCCTAATATTCCCAATTTTTTACTAAAATAAGAAAGTATTTTTTATGTTTTAAAATTTGGTTTGAGTTTAGGGCCCTGACTAGGCCTAGGAAACATTTAAAACATTTGTTTGCATGCTTTTACGAATAAAACAAAGTTTCCAAAAAAATTTTAATTTGCAAAGGCATTTATGAATATCATTTTCAATTTAGCTTTGGCTAATTAACACAAATCTTATAGTCAATTTGCACGTCACTTTTTTGCATATGGGTATGAAATTTAACGATAGTGCTCAAAAAAGGCACAGAATTGTTTTATGTACCTTTAGTGGAAAGTTGCATATTTTTCCTTAATAGAACATACAGTAATAATATATTTTTGGTTTGGTTATAAAAATTATTGCTAAAACAATTATTGTTTTAGTAACAATTTTTATTTTATTTTTTTATTTTTTTTATTTTTCTATTTAAAAAAACATTAAAGTAAACCCTTAAATAAAAACTAATTATAATATTGTATATTGTTATGGGTACGATTTTAATACAAATTTTTAGCGAAATTTATAAAATAAAACATGTTAAGAGGTTTTTGACTTTCAGTAATTTTTTGAGTCATTCCAAATAAATAGAAATGAACTTCATGACCATTTTTTAGAATCAAAGATTTATTAATTATATACCCAAAAATTGAAATTTGTAATTTCAAGCAATATAATAACTTTAGCGTTCCTGGGAAGATGCCACCAATATCAAGCTCTCTTAGTACAAATTCTTTAACGGTGTTTATGCAAAAACTTTATTTTTCTCATTTGTTATTTTCTGATGGAAACTGGGTTTATTTTTGAAGGGAAAGTTTGTCTAGAATAGCTGCACTGCATTAAAACTAAATTTAAGAAAAAAGTTTTAGGTTTCAACCTAAAAAAATGTGGACTTTTTTAAAATATAGCCGAATCACCCCAAAAATTTATTTTTTTTACTCATACTTGAAATTCAGTCAAACAAAAATTGGTGGCAAATTCAGTCAAACAGTTTTTGCTGTGTTTGAAAATAAGGTTATATTAACTACTTTTTAGGCGCTTTTGAAGTCAAAAAAATTTTATAGTCTTATGGGATTAATATACTTTTTAAAATGGCTAAATTTAAAAAATATTCATACATTAAAATTTAAAATCAATTCATAAGATTTAATAAAATTCCTTTGGCTTTAAAGTCTTGAACATATATTTTAAAACTAAAATAATACATGAAACAAAAAATTACATTACATTAAACTAACAACGTCTTTAAAATATTTTCTTTAACCTTTAAAGTTAGTAACCTGTTTTGGTGTGCGTCTTTATATTTTTCCTATGTTTTTTGTTAATATAACATTTGATTTTTGTAATATCATATATCATGCGTTCGCAAAAAGTCACGTTTTAAAAATAATAAAACGGTATAGATAAAATTGATAAATAACATTTTATTTTCTTAATTTCTCTTTGTCAACTATATAGACTGTGAAAAATGCAAAAATGATATACTAGAAACTGAAAACAGAAACTGCTAACTGAAATTAAACAAAATTTTGCAACTTTTTTTGATTAAATTTTTTGAAAAAAATCTAGTATGACCAGTATGATTTTTGCCCGCTTACAATCATTATTATAAAAACAGATTAATGTTAATGATGTATTATGGAAAGCTTATAACCTTTGAAGTGTCGTAAAAGTTTGAAATTTTAAAAATTTTAACATGAACATATTTACGCTGGACAACGTATTTTTTACCAAAGGGGAATCATATAGATTTTAAGACTTAAAAAGTGTTCGAATTGGCTATAAATTATTGGTAATAGTTATTAGTTGATGTAGAGCGAGAATATCATGTTTTTTTTGGAAAAATTAACATGGATGTTTTAATGCTGGACAACGATTTTTCACTAAAGAAGTGTTAAACGTTGCTATTCAACCAAAAAAAGATTGAGCTAAATGAGATATCATTGGAAAGCTTATGGTTTGATGAATGTTGTGGAAAGGTTGAAATTAAAAAAATTAACGTGAACATCTTTATACTGAAAAACGCATATTTACCAAAATAAGGATGGCCCCTCCTTCCCAACCACTAAACGGATTGGGCTAAATGAGATATCATTCAAAAGCTTACAGTCCGAGAAACGTCGTAAAGGGGTTGAATGTTTGTGAGAAAACATAACAAGGGTATTGTTATGATGGACAACGCAATTTCACCGAAAGGAGGGGGACCCTCCTACCCAACCAAAAATCGAATTGGACTAAATGAGTATCATTAGAAAGCTTACAGGAAATGTCCTAAACGGGTTAAATATTTAAAAAAATAATAATATGGATATCTTTATGCTGGACAACATGTTTTCCACTGCGGGGTTGTTCCTCAACCACAAAAAAATAGGGCTAATTGAGGTATCATTGGAAAGTTGATTCTGAAAGTATCGTAAGGGAATTGAAATTAATAAAAATTAACCTGACAACTTTTTTATTATTATTTTTATTTTCGTATGTTCATTCTTTATTTCTTCCTAACGGCGAGCGGTTACGTCCTGAATTGCAGCCTGAAGGATTTTAACTAAATAAAATATCATTGTAAAGCTTGCGGTCGAGAGAATATCATATAAGCGTTAAATTTTGAAAAAATAATGAAACTAAAAAATACAGGAACAATTATTTGTCAGCCGTATGGCTGACATTGGCTATTAGTAGTTAGAAATAAATATTTAAATAATAATTTCGTGAACAGTAATGTCGAATTAGCAAAAATTGAGTGTTTTGGTCTTTTGAAACTAATTTCAAAGCTGCATAGAAATTATTAATATTCTAATTGTAAAAATATGCAAAACTTTAAAGATTAATTTTAAAACATCCATTTCAAACTTTCTTAACAAAAAATTAAATCAGTTTTGTTTAAAACCTCAGCAAAATGGGTGTCAAACGTGCGTTTACCGCTGAACCTACGAAGCAAAAATATTTGAAACTGTAAAGCTACAAGTTGCTCACTGTTTCTTAAATTTTTTTTCACATAATACGATTAATGTTGTTTGTCATTGTATGCTCTTTTACTAAACACTAACAAAGATGTCATTCAACCTCAATCTGCTAAGTGCTGCTACACAGATGGCTCAAAAGCAGAACAACATATTGGGTCAGGAATGCATTTCAAATTTGCCATGGAAGAAGATTTCTTTATTCCATTAGGCAAAAACCCAACTGTATTCCAGGCTGAAATATATGCAATCTTGGCCTGTGTTACAAATGCTGTTGTTCAAACTGCACAAAACAAAGAAATTTGTATTTTCTCTGACAATCAGGCTTCACTCAAAGCGCTTTTATCTCCTCAGATATCATCTGGGCTAGTTATGAGGTGCTATGAGATGATTACCAGAGTGGTTAGAGAAAATGATGTAAAGCTTCTGTGGGTACCTGGACACAGGGGCCATGAAGGAAATGAGCAGGCTGACAAGCTTGCTAATGAAGGCACAAACCCTAACTTTATGGGCCCACTTTTACATGTGGGAACATCAATTGGGGTTGCAAAATCATCCATCAAAAATGGATTATGGCTCAGCATGTCAGATACTGGCAGAATCTTGACGCATGCCGACATACCAAAAAGTATGTCATTGAGCCAAATATTTCCAGAGCTAGGCAATTGCTTGGTCTCTCAAGAAAGGAGTTAGGCCTTGTCACGCCTTGTCATTGGGCTTTTAACTGGACATAGTCCTCTTAAAGCTCACTTAAGAAAGATTGGAGTAGCCAATGATGGGCTCTGCGAACTCTGCCAAGAGACCGCTACTCACTTCGTGGAACAGTGCTATGCACTGTCAGCAATAAGGTTTAAAATCTTTGGCACAGACCCCTTATTCTATCGCGCAGCTTCTTGCGGTCGTTTTTTTCTGCTTTTCCTTTGTTTCCTTCCCGCATTCTGAGTACCCCCCCCCCTTAGACGCAAAAACAGTTCGAGGGCGTCTGTTGCTGATTTTAAACGATTCATAAAAGAATCAAAACGATTTGAGGAAAACCACTCCTAGGTGGTTCCAGGGCAGAGTGTAATGAGCCCAATGCAGGCTTGAACACCAGGGCCCCTTAACACTAGGGTACAGCCCTCTTACTATCTATCTATCTATGCTCTTTTCACACTAAAAAAACCCTCTTTAAAACCTAGTCTTATAGACTACAGTTGAATTAAAATTAAAATTAAAATTAAATTAAATTAAATTAAATTAAATTAAATTAAAATTAAAATTGTGCGGTTATGATGTTAAAAAAAACAAAATAAAAACGCAGAATCTTTTTAAATTTCACTTTTTAACTAAATATACATAAATTAACCAACTTTAAATCCTAAAAAATGTGCGTTTGAGTTTTAAAATAAGTAATTTTATAAATAATTATTAAAATACGGTTTTTGATCTTTATTATATAAAACCGCTTTTGTTAAAAGTTTTGAATGTTTTTGTTGTATTGAATTATTTCATTAGTCGATTTAATACTTACTGCATTTATCGAGGTCAGCAAAATTTTTATTTGCCTAAAGTTCTGAATAAGCGTTTTTTATTATTGGCGTTAGGGTACAAAAACTTTTTAAAAAAATTCTAAAATTCCAAAGTTTCAAGATTTTTTGCAAAAAAAGAAGTTTTTTTGTGATTAAAATTTAACTGGATTACCAAACACATGAGTACCTATGAAACAGCATTAGTTAAAACTGTGAAACGAACTAGTCGTCCGTTTGTTTCTTAATTTTTCTCCAACATATGATTGACGCTGGTTGTCATTGTACCCTCTTCCATACACTAAAACACTCTTATTTAGAACTAAAGTTAAAATCCTTCAGGCTGAAATTCAGTGCATAACCGCTCGCCGTCAGAAAGAAATAAAGAATGAACGCTTGAGAATAAAAATAATAAAAAAAGTTTTCAGAGATGATTTAACTAATTATTATTAAAATGCGTCAGGTGTTTCTCTCCCCGTGATATTTTCCCAAAGAAGGAGTGGTTATTTTACCACTTAGTCATTTTCACCCTGAAAGAATTCATCTTTAGTCTGTAAAACTATGTGGGTAGCTTAGAGAATTTTTTTATGAATAAAAATTATTTAAAAAAATAATAAAATAAGATACTTTTGGGCCAGCTCGGTTTATCCCAGATTTAAAAAAATGAAGAAAAATTTGTGAGGCGTGGAGTTCTGCTGGATATAGCGGCGGCGGTTATCATGACAAGGTCGGTGTTTTACTTATAGGATTGATTGAAGAATAGATATCATGTCACCAGATTTTACCAAAGTAAATATGGATGGTTCTTGAATATTCTATAACCGAAAAACAGGCTGCCCTGTCCTATTGTCTACTTTATTGGGAATTAATGCAAAATAGTATTATGCGTTTTTAAAAATTTTTATACCCCTCTTCTACTTCCCTGATGACCCCAAAATTTTTTTTAAACTTTTTTTAAACCCGTACTACCCAGGCGAGTAATATGCCATTTTGAAATATTCGAATTTCTGATTTAATACAAAAAATAGCTCGTCGGATACAAAATACAGTCTCCTTTGTATCCTAAAATTTTTTAGGCGATTTTTTTCCTTTTTACGTTTATTAGGGTCGTTTTTCCACAAAGATAAAGCTTTGACCGAATTAATTTAAAAAAATATAGATTTTAACCTTTAAATTTTTATGGTTCTCGGTTACAAAACCCTAAAAATGAAAATTGATCAAAAACCGTTTGTGAGTGTTTTTATAACGGGATAAGGGTAACTATAAAATTTAGCAGTTAAAAATTATAAATTATCTCAAGTAACCGCTGGATTTTTGGATTTGTTTAACAATTGTTTTTAATTTGATTTCAACCAGAGTTTTTTTGAGCCTTAGAGTAAATTCAGATAGCTACGTTTAGCATTTCTTAGCTCCGTTTAGTATTTCTTTTGAATTTGTCGTTTATAATGGCGGCAATTAAGATGTAAATTTGATTTTATTTGTTGGTTGTTGAGCAATGACAGAATTAAGAAGATTTAGAAAAATTATGATCGAAGAGACAAAACTTATTTTACAGTTTAATAATATTGTACATGGCTTGTTGTCAATCTTAAAACTACTGACTTTTTTTAGTTTCAATTTACATACAGTCCACCCGTGGTCATTCTTTAAACGTAGTTTTTTAGTATAGTCCAAAAATTTTTTTGCGAATAGGGTGGTTACACTTTGAAATAATTTACTGTCATCTGAAATAACCCTAGATCAGTATATTCAATTCATTAAGAAATGTTTTAATTAGCTTTTTCTGTTGAACGTATTTCTGCTGAATTTTTAGTTTATCTTGGCAGTAATTAAGTCGCAAATTTGATTTTGCTGGAATAAAATAAATAAGATAATGGATGATACAACAGAATTGGTTGGTACTTCTTATATTTGGTCATTGATAAATATTCGATTTTGTAAGACAATAAATTGTTGTAATAAATTTATATAATCTTATGCTTTGGCATTCTAAAACCATGGTTTTTGTATTCAAAGATACTTTTAGTTAGATACTTTTACTTAGTTTTTCAATTCAATGTAAAAAAGGATAACAAAATAAAAAAAATAGTTTTATTTCGGAATACTACATATATCAGTCAGAAAATAATGTTTTTAAAAACGAGTAAAAGTATCTAACTAAAAGTATCTTTGAATACAAAAACCATGGTTTTTAAAATGCCGAACCGTATAAATTTATTACAACAATTTATTGTCTTACAATTATCAATAACCAATAAAAAAATTAACCACCCTATAGTTTTTTCGACTATACTAAAAAAGCTACACTAAAGATGACCACGGGTGAACTGTATGTAAATTGAAACTAAGATTAAGTGATATTGACAGTTGTAAAATAGTTCTTTTCGATCATAATTTTCTGATCTTCTTAATTCTGTCCATTATTCAACAACACAACAATAAAATAAATTTACATATTAATTGCCGCCATAAAACAACAAATTCAAAAGAACGGAGCTAAATACTAAACGTAGCTACTCTAAGGCTCAAAAAAAACTCTGGTTGAAATCAAATTAAAAACAATTGTTAAACAAATCCAAAATCCCCAAGCAGTTACTTGCAAAAAATAATTTATAATTTTTAACTGCTAAATTTTATAATTACCCCTTTTTATCGTTATAAAAACACTCACAAACAGTTTTTGATCAATTTAGGGTTTTGCTAATCAAAAAAAAACCATAAAAAATTTGAAGGTTAAAATATTATATTTTTTAATTAATTGCGGTCAACTTTCTGTTTTTGTGGAAAAACAACCCTAATAAACGTAAAAAGGAAAAAAATCGCCTAAAATTTTAGGATACAAAAGAAAAATATATTTTCCGACGAGTTATTTTTTTGTCCTAAATAGGAAATTCAAATATTTCAAAATGGCATATTCACCTGGGTAGGCCTAAGGTTTAAAAAAAGTTTAAAAAAAATTTTTCCAGGAATAAAGAGTATAAAAAATTTTTTAAAAACGCATAATACTATTTTGCATTAATTCCCAATAGAAGTGAGAAACAATCAGGACAGGGGCCGCCTGTTTTTTCGGTTCGTCAAATTGTTCGAGAACCATCATATTTTTACTTTTGCAATTAAATATAGATAACATGATATCTATTCTTCAAATCGACCCTATAATTAAAACACCGACCTTGTCATGATAACCGCCGCCGCTATATCCAGCAGAACTCACGCCTCACAAATTTTTCTTCATTTTTTAAATCTGGGATAAAGACTGGCCCAAAACATCTATTTTTATTATTTTTTAAATAATTTTTATTCATAAAAAATTCTCTAAGCTACCCACCGTAGTTTTACAGACTAAAGATGAATTCTTTCAGGGTGGAGATGGGCTCAGTAAAAAAAAATAACCACTCCTTCTTTGGGAAAATCTCGCGGGGAGACACCTGACGCATTTTTTAATAATAATTAGTTACAACCGTCTCTAAAAACTTTTTTTTCTATTTTTTTATTCTCAAGCGTTCATTCTTTATTCTTTCTGGCACGACGGTTATGCGCTGATTTCAGCCTGAAAGGATTTTTAGACTAGTTCTAATAAATCTTTTAGTGTATGGAGGTACAATGACAACCAGTATGTTGGAGGAAATTTAAGAACAAACAAACAACCTAATTCGTTTTCAGCAGTTTTAACTAATCGTGTTTTATAGTAC
>JASAMX010025078.1:0-23252 GCA_030248175.1 Microlaimidae sp. YZB2_3
ACGCAACTAAATAATAATTGGGTACATAACCGCTGAAAACTTTTTTTTTAATTTTTCTCGCTCGCAGGTTTATTGTTTATTTCTTCCTGGCGGACAGCAGTTACGCCCTTAATTTCAGCCTGAAAGATTTTAGCTTTAGTGATGTTCCCCGGAATTTCGTGCTCCGGAGCAGAGCTTCGCTTTTAGGAGCTCCGGAGCAACCCCCGGAGCTCCGGAGTTCCGCATTTTTTTGTACTAATTTTATGAATAAAAAATTTGAAAGTTTTCTTTTTAACTAAACATAAATCGACTTTTTTAGATTGTTTAATGACCCCGCCACATCATACATCCTATATTAACCCAAGGTCGTGCATCAAATTATGTTAGAAACTACGCAGCAGAAAAATTCGCAAATCTTTTATTAGTGCATAAAAATAGCTAATTTGTATTCAAGCTCTCTTTCATACTATGTATTTACGTGTGTTTAAAATTCGTAAAAAACTACTGAAAATTTATTTTTTATAAAAAATCATTTGTTTTAAAAAAAAATTAAGTTTTGCAATAAAACCACAGTATTTTTTCATTTTTTATGCAATTTACACGCGTTTTCACGCGTTTTTTTTGTTAAAACCGTAATTTTTTTCATTGATTTTTTTTAACAATGCGCGCGTTCCTACTAGGGATCGACCGGGGCCCCGGCCCCTGCCCCGGCCCTGGCAAACGCAATTCCTTCTACCCCGGCCCCGGCCCCGGCAATTTAGCTGTCAAATAAGCCGGGGCGAACCGGGGTAAGGACCCACTAAGAATGCAAGTTTTAAAGCGCTTCTAAACATTTTTGACAGTGAAATATTTTACAAGATTTTATCTACAGAGCTAATTTATTATTGTTTTAATATTAAAGATAAATTCTATCAGGGTGAAAATAGATGAGTGGTAAAGTAACCACTCGTTTTTTAAGAAAAAATCACGTGCAGAAAAACACATGACGCAATTAAATAATAATTGGTTATATAACCCCAGAAAACTTTTTTTTTAAATTTTTCTCGCTCGTGGGTTTATTGTTTATTTCTTCCTGGCGGAGAGCGGTTACGCCCTTAATTTCAGCCTGGAAGACTTTAGCTTTAGGATATTTATTGTTTATTATGCTATATTAAGATTTTCTAAAGCCTCTTTATTTTATTAAGATTCCTTATTTTAATCACGAATCCTTATTCTAAAAATTTAAAGATTTCTTGAGTATTAAAAGCCGTTTGTAGATTTTATTTACAAGATGAGAGTTTGACATAGATATCTATGGTTTAATTATATCTGGCTGACCTCTAGTAAGTTTGTACAAGATACGTAAACGGATCAATTAAAATTGTGCGGTTATAAAATTTTTTTAAATAAACGAATTGGAACGCATAATTTTTTTTAATTCCTGTTTTTCAAAAAATATACATAAATTAGTCAAATTTCACGCTTCAAAAAATTGTATTTTTGTTCTAAATTGTGTAATTTGATAAATAATTGTTAAAATATGGTATTTAATCCTAAATATAAAACCGTTTTTACTGAAAGTTTTAAAAGATTTTAATGTTAAATAATCGATTCAATACTGCAAATCATCGAGGTCAGCTAGGTTTATTATAATATAATATAATCACAAGAAGTATTTTGCATATATTGGAGTTATTTTAATATCATTGCTAATATCAAAAATATATAAAACAAGAGGATTTTCGGCTAGACAGGGAATTTTTTACCTAAATTTTACAAGAAATGTTGGACTTGTGACTTTTCACGCGCAAGCTATTTTCTGTGCACTCAATAAAACTTCTCGCACAACGATATTTCGTACACCAAAAAACTCGTTTTTTCTAAGACTATTTTACTAAATCGCTTTGGGCAAAAAATTAGCAAAAAATGATGATTAAATTCGATTATTTAAATTCGATCATGTGTGAGTTGATTAAAACGGTTTATTGTACAACTGAACATATTTGCTTGGATTATATATTCTTGCGTTTATTTTTAGGTGAGTATTGGAAATTGTTTTTAAATTTTGTTAAATTCAAGCTGATGCCTAGTCTTTATTTTAGAATTTTTAAGTTTATTGTAAATCTACACTATAGTATTCATAAAATTTAAAAAAAACCTGCGGATTCAGTCCAGTTTTTTTGAACCCAACATTTTGTTTCCAGCCAAAAGACATCAAACGTGAATTTTTAAAACAAAAAATTAATAATGAACTGTTTATATTTAATTTGACAAAAAGTTTTCGCATAATGCTAAATAAGAACAATACTAATTTTTAAATAAAATATTTTGCTTGAAACTAGCACTCTTGTGCGAGTTTAATACTGAAAACCCTTTTCTGCTATTTTTGGGTGCACCAATTTTTAACAGTGTTAGCGTTTTGCCGTGCATATTGCAACTTTTCTTCCACTTTTGAAAGTAAATGTGCTACACGAAAAAACAATTATTGACTGCAAAAAAATTTTTTCGCAAGAAATCAGTGGTATATGCACAGAAAGTCGCGTACGTTTAAAATGTTGCATTTTTTTCTTGCATAATTTTATTCAAAAACCTAGCGTATAATCAAAAATTTTTTTGGGTTATATTATGTTTTCGATAAATCTCGAAAAATTATAAAAAGTTGTGCAAAATCACGTAAATATAATTATATATAATTACATTGAAAAAGTTTACGTGACGTTAATTTTATAATTTTTGGCTAAAATTAAATAATTTGATTAAAATCGTTAAAACAATCAACTTGAAACAGCTAGAAAGCAAGTAGTCTCATGTACTCGCAATATAATATTTTACTTTTTACAACTTAAAAAGAGTTTTTAGTTTACAAAAATTGACAATAAAATTTTAAAAATGCTCTTATTTTTTAAAATAAAAAGGTGCGTTTTAACCCTTTTTATATGTTTAACCCGTACTCAACCGGTCCAGTTCTAGAACTGTTCGGAACAGGTTCTAGAACTGTTCCGAACAGTTTTAAAACTGTTCCGAACAGTTTTAGAACTGTTCGGAACAGTTCTAACTCGGAAGTTCTAACTCGTTTTAGAACTGTTCGGAACAGTTCTAAGTTCGGAACTGTTCGGAACTGTTCGGACGGTGTCGGTGTACTTTCCAGTTTGCCCAAATTTGTGAGAAATTCGGCATTTGAAAATGCCGAAGTTGTACTTTTGTGCATTATAAAAGTCACCGAAACATTTTCCAACACTTATCACGTGATTTTATTGTGTATTTCCGTTGTTTTATGTGTTTAAATATCATTTGCGGAGTTTTATTTATTTTTTGATTTTGAGAACTGCAAATCAGTCCTAGAACTGTTCTAGAACTGTTCGGAACAGGTTCTAGAACTGTTCCGAACAGTTCTAGAACGCATAGCACAGGGGCATGTAGAGTACCGGTTAAACTAAAAAATGTTAAATAGTGGTGTGTAAATGAAATTCGAGTAAAAGTTCTTCTTTAAAATAACATTGAGCAAGACTAGTATTCTTAACATTTACGGTTAAATTTCGCCAATTAGGTACCAACATATTTAATTAAAAATATTTTAATATGAAAAGATTTTGTGAAATACGAAATGTGAAATATTTTTGTTACTTGTACCCAGTTTTGATTTTAGTTTCTTTACCACGTTTTGCTTTACTGATCAAAACATATTCCTTGTAAGTATTTTAACTTCTCCTCTATTTGTAAAGCATTCTTTAAAAGTAACATAAATGGTTTGCTCTATTTGTAAAGCATATTTTAAAAGTAACCTAAATGAGTTGCGATTAAGTATAATATTGCTTTAAACAAGAATATACTGCTAATAATTATGTGAAAATGTAATATATTATGTAAATAAAATAATAATTTAGGTTTAAAAAAATTGAAATATGAAAATAAAAATTTTGTTCTGCTTAGAAAAAGAAACTTTTGTGTAATAAAAAATAAGTTTTTTTTACTCACAAAGTACTTAAATTCTATAATGTGACTATTCATTACATAAACCAAATAATTAACTGTAAAAATGTTGATTTTTATTTGAAAAAAATGACCAAAATTATAAATTCTGCATAATTTTTCGCCTGCCCCGGCCCCGGCCCCGGCCGGGGCAAAATTTTCCACCCCGGCCCAAGTCCCGGCCCCGGCAAATCCAAATTTCTCTACCCCGGCCCCGGCCCCGGCCCCGACCCCGGCCCCGGCGCCGGCTCCGGCATCAGCAAAAATTCTGCCCCGGTCGATCACTAGTTCCTACGCGTTTTTTTTTTTGACAGAGCTGCCACCGGTGACGGAGTTGTGGATCGAACACAACAGTAGTGGCAATGCCACCTCGCGGTGGCATTGCCACCTTAGTGACCTCAACACCTCGGAATGCGACCTTGCCACCGGTGGAATTGCTACCTTAGTGTAAATCGAGCTTAAGCGTTCAAGTGATACAAAACCACGATTTTATGATTGACAATAAAATATGTCAGCGTATTGTAGTTCAAACTCTGGAACAAAACTATAAAAATAAATTTTTTCCATGTAAATGATAGCACGCAGCATTGATAAGTAAAAAAAGTAAGCGTAAAAAACAATGCTTTTAATATTTAAAAGCTTTCATTATAATACCACAAAAAATCACCCCTAGGTATAGTTTTGGTGTCATGTTTTTCAATTGTTTAAACAAAATTGTGCATTTTTGTTTAAGAAAATATTTAGAAAAGTTTTTTCTTTTTAATTTTTATTAGAAGTTTTTATCGCAGCAAGAAACCGTAATAATGTCGTCACTTAAAAAAACAAGATACTTAATAAGTTAAACTGATAGCAAAAAAGTTTATTTTACACGCAAATCTTATATGTTTAAAATTCTTTGCTTTTTTTAGAAAAGATAAAGGTGTTTTTTACTTTATTGAACAAAAATAGGGCTCAGCCGGGGATCGATCCCGGGACCTCTCGCACCCAAAGCGAGAATCATACCACTAGACCACTAAGCCATCGACAACGGTGCTACAATAGTTTCATTTTGTTGTTTAAAATAAAAATCCAGACTTTATTTTTGAAAGAATCGAGAATGATTATACAAATCATACTTTTAAAACAAATCAAAAAGTTGCACATAAAAGATAATAAAAATTCTACATCACTATCGTAATTTTCATAAATTTTAAATTATTTGCTCAGTATCGCAATGTTCAAGGCCAAATTAATTAAATCAAATTAATCGAATCAAATCAAATATGAATCTAATTTTGTAAAGGTATAAGTTAAAACACCGCTGATATTGAGTGGACTGCTACCATAAACAACTAATATGAATAATATATTAACGATAATGGCAATTACTTTTCACGTGTCCATTCCAAGTAATGCACTTAGGCCTAGGTAGACTCGAGGAAAAATTTATTAATTTGATGTATCCCAAGTAAATTATGTAGTTTCTAGATTTTTGTCCTACTGTATACCAGCGTATATATCAACTAAAAAGAAGCTCTAAATGAAAAAAAATCATTCTTACAGCAATCTTTGAGAATCACAGAATATATTTGTATTGTACTGTAGAAGGTTGTATTTTTTATTTAAAACATAAAACCCACGATACTATGCAGGCTAGCGTCCTTACAGTTAGCGACTAAAGCAATCCGATAGAATTTTTTTAACTAATCGTATTTAAAGGTACAGTTCGAGATCTCCTGAAAGGTAGAAGTTTAATTCGCATTGGTTGTGACAAATGAGGCAAAATCATTTTGATATTTTTAGTTACATACCACTTTATTACTTCCATGAACGAATAAACCCGCCACAGTGGCTTGTTTCTCCTTAGTGTATCTATGGTTTATTTTTAGCACATTACTTGTGGCTCAAATTTTTATACCCATTAAATAATCTTTCATGAACAATATATACTACAAAAACGTCATTATTGGAAGGTTACTTCTTATGAATTAATGAAGATATTTTGACAAACTATCTTGTTTAATAAGAAAAAAAGGGCTTTATGTGGTTTGAAAAAATTTGCATCCTTTAGCTTTAAAAAATAGCATCAATTTCAGACAAAAACACAAACAAGTTGTATGTTTTATTCAAAGTTAATTTTTAAATACAAACTTATAAAAAAGGGATCAGCCGGGGATCGATCCCGGGACCTCTTGCACCCAAAGCGAGAATCATACCACTAGACCACTGAGCCGTATGTGTAGTAGTTTAAAAGTTAAATATATAAAAAGTTTTAAAATTTATAAAAATAAAAACAAATAAAACTGGAAAAGAACATTGAAGAAGCATCTAAGGGACACGATAATATAAATATCATAGATATTAATAAAAGTTCGGAATTATAATATCAAAATCTAACAAAACGATTATAATATCACGCGTTGTTAAGCAAAAAAAAACATATATTATTCATATCGAATGAAGAAGGATACGCAAGACCGATATTACTTGGCGCTAACTGCACAACGAAATGCCGCACATAATATACCATCAAACGATAATATATATTATTACAGAGCAACATATCTTACTTGGGACACGAGCTGGCGGCATTAAGTACACAAGACGAACGTTCTGCCACTGTATCAAAACCTCGACATTTGTATTTGGAAAGTTTTTTTGGTAGCCTAACGGTCTGAGTTCCCACGAAATTTCCATTCATTCAAACCCAATTGTACCAATTTTTTTAAAAAATTAACTTAAAAGTTTCAATCAAGAACAGGTTGTGAAAATTTTAAGATAAGAACTTTAAATCAAAATTAAATCCAAACAGATATTAAAAAATACGTAAATCATTTTTAGATTTTTAAATTTGAGCGGCACTTAGTATTGGGAATTGTAATATAATATTTTGTTCTCGTATTAAACTGTTCCCTAGCTGTATTGTAGATTATTTTGTTTATACCTTTATGAACATAAATTTAAAAAAAACAGGGCTTGGCCGGGGATCGATCCCGGGACCTCTCGCACCCGAAGCGAGAATCATACCACTAGACCACCAAGCCTCTGAGTACCTGTCAGAAAATAAATAATTTATTTTAAAAAAATACCGCATTTAACTTTTTTTGAAATAGTATTGTTTTTAACTTTATATCAGTAATTTATTGTCTATTTTCCATGACAAAAACGTACTTATAGTGTTAAGTAATGCGGGAAATTTCGATAAACGACATGCCATACGGAAAACATATGGGAATAATTTACACTCGGAATCGTCACTTTTTTTCGTGGTGGGACGCGCTGCAGTAAAAGATGAAAATGATATGATTGATGCGGAGTCCAAACTACATAACGATATCATACAAAGTGTTTTATTACTTAAATTTTTGTGTAACGTTGTTAAAAAATATTTTCTGAAAGAATTTTGACAATTGCGATTGTAAATTTAAACCCTAATTTTTTTATTGTCAACACAGTTTAGTCCTGTTATTATAAAAAACCACTAAACTAGCCTTACGAAATTCTCTAAAATATAGTAAAAACGGTGGATTTCACCCCTGGCGTACGTTAAGAAAGAAAAGATGTGGTTCATTTGGATCTAGACAGTCAAATGCGGACTTTAAAGGGCTACAGGAAAATTACATCTGGTTTGTACAGTTGTTCACAAAATAACAAATGATGTTACGATAAAAAATTTTTATACAATGAGCCAACAAAATAGTAGTCGGATGAACTGGTGACTAAAAAATTTTAGTTATTCGCACACAATTACATTTGACAATTGCAAAATTACAACTTTTTAATAGGAATCTTTTGTTTGTATGTGTAAATGTAAATGTAATGTAAACTATAAATGCCAAAAAGTTGCAATTTCAGCTTTGTCGAAAAAAGTTCTTTACATAATTTTTTTTCATTTGCTATTCAATAAATCAATGCACCAACCATATGTAATTTTCTTATAGTCTAGTTATGTTTGCATCTGGCTTCATTCAACTAAATGCAAACCACACGTGGCTGGTGTATTGTTTAGGTAATAAAAATAGAATGACATGACAAATTAAATCAAAACATTTTAGCGCCACTTATATCAAATAAATCTTAATTAAACCTCGGTTAATAAGTGACGCTTCATTTTTTTGATTTGATTGATTAAAAGCTAAAAAGTTTATTTATTTCGCACAAGCAGGATACGTAAGGAAGGCCAATGTTACTCGGGCCTAATTGCGAAACAATACTACATATAACAAAATTATCAAAATGCAGTGTGTCTCAGCCGGGACTCGATCCAGGAAACTTTAGTATGCAAGACGTATAAGATCTGCCACTGCGCCACAAGCTTGACTACTTAATGTTACCCCCCCCATTTTATATGGTATTTAGACAAATGTAGACAAATGAAACAAACACAACTGGTAGGGTAGTCCGTAATTTTTCCGTTTAAACATACGCCCGGGTTAAAAAAGCCCGTTTAACTTCTTTATTTTAGAGCATTTTTTTAGGTTAGCGAATAAAATTTAATTTCTGTTTTTTTAATAAGTACAATTTGTTTTCTGCCTTTAATGTAAACATACAACACCAGAAAAATTTTGGACTAAGACGTACTGGTACTACTAACGAGTAAATAACGAAAACGCGCTGATATTAATGGCTTAATTTAATCAACAATTATTATTAATAAGGTTCATAATAAAACCTAATAATTAATAAATTCCACCTCTTGGTCTTCTTTGCAGAATAGTAAGCTCTCCTCTAACTCTCACGAATTCTCACGCTGATTTCTGTAATGAAACACATGTGCTTAAGTAAAAATCACGGAGTCGACCAAAGCTTTGGTGCACAAGGTGCAATTGGCGTACCGATACGTAGTGCAGTTGGGCCAAGACTTTATCCTTAAAACAGACGACGACGTTCTCATCAACCTACCAGTCCTTCTCAACAAGCTCAAGACCTGGAGCAGAGCTGCGGTAAGTGAATTATGGAATAGATATAAACATACTCGTTGACATAGGCATAGGCATACGTAGACCTCTGTCCTAAAAATGAAGGACAATGTTGTCATCATTTTACCATTTTTCTAATAACAAGCTTAAAACATGGAGCAAAAATGCAGTAAAAAAATGTATTGGAAATAAACATATGCATGGACCTAAGCATAGACATGCGCAGACAGGCACCAACATATGGAAGGTGAACCTTTGTTTTTAAAACGGACGACGACATTCTCATCAACTTACCAGTCCTTCTCAACAAGCTGGACAACAACAACCTGGAACGGCTCACCTTCAAAAGAGTCCCGGCACAAAAGAGTCCTGAAAAAAATCGCAGCTGGCACAAAAGAGTCCTGGCAAAAAAGAGTCCCGGCACAAAAGAGTCCTGGAAAAAATGGGTTCATGCGCCCAAGCGCTGCGAGCGCTGAGGTCGGCACAAAAGAGTCCTGGCATAAAATCAATTTTTCACAGCTCTCATACAATGTTCACAGCTGTCTTCCAGCTTATGACGTATTTCAACACGTCGTTACTCTGACACAATGAGTCAAAAGCGTCGTAAAATACTCATAACTGTGACTTTTTTAAATCCTAACACACAAATAATTCAAACAAAATAAGTCAGAGTCACGTTGATTTTATACTGATTGTGTCTCTTTGTCAAAGTAACGACGAGCAGTTAATGTTAAGATTTTTAGCTAAAAATTCTTTTTTTAAAGTTGCTAGTTTTTATTTTCTTGATAAAACAAATGTTTATTCCAATAATTACAGTTTTCAATCCTTCCATTAGCGGGCTGGAGATAAGTTACTCAGATTATTTAATGTGGTTTTTTGTAGCTAAAGATCGTTTCTATGTATTGTCTCGTATGTGATAACGTTTCCGTTAGACTTCAAAAGAATTTCAAAAGATTCTGTAAATTTAAAAATTTTTATTTGAAAGACCGTTAATATTTTTACGCCAACTTAAAACCTGGGGGCATTTTCATAAAATTATACGCTTAATTCATTATGTTCAACTAAATAGTTTGGAAAAATCAACCAAATATTTAGTTAAAAAACACAGAATAATTAAATTAAAAAAATATAAATAGTTGGTAAAAAAGTATAGAACCTGTATTGGTCGGAGATATATATAACAATATTTGGTTGTTTTTTACTCGTTATTTGGTTAAAAATCACCAAATGGGCGAAGAGAGTGTCTTTTTGTGTCTTTTGTTTTTTTTAAATGTGTACATAGTTGTACGCAATGGCGTTGTGCGCAAAAAGTCCCAGTGGTCTGGTCATCTTGTCGTCTGACATCTGAACACCTGTTTGATAAAAATTGTAATATTTTAACAATGAACAAAAAATTTATTCCAACTAAAATCATTATTTAGACATGATTTTGTTTGACATACACTCAATTATGGCAAAAACAATAATTCGACATTATATGATTTATACCCAAATACAAAAATGATTTTTTTCTTATTTTTCAAACGTTTTACAAAGCTTTAAGCGTTTTATTAACTAAATAATAAAAATACTTGAAAACATTAATTTTTTACCCTCGAAATTCCTCACACAACCTTTTAAGAAGTTAATTTAAAAAAAAAACAAATAAAAAACTGGAAGACAGGAACATTGTATGTTAGCTGTGAAAAATTGGTTTTATGCGAGGACTCTTTTGTGCCGATCTCAGCGCTTGCAGCGCTTGGGCACATGAACGCATTTTTTCCATGACTCTTTTGTGCCGGGACTCTTTTGTGCCAGGCTTTTGTGCCAGCTGCGATTTTTTTCAGGACTCTTTTGTGCCGGGACTCTTTTGTGCCGGACCCACCTGGAACAGAGCTGCGGTAAGTGGATTATGGAATAGAGATAAACATATGCATAGACCTAGGCATAGACATGCGGAGACACGAACATATAGACAGTGAACCGTTGTTTTTAAAACGGTGTTCTTATTAACTTACCAGTCCTTTTCACCAAGCTCAAGACCTGAAGCAGAACTGCGGTAAGTGAATTATAGAATAAGTAATAATAATCATACACGTAGACATAAAAATATAGAGTAAACCTATGTTATAAAAACGAAAGACGATTTTCTCGTCCACTTACTAGTTCTTGTCAACAGGTTTAAGACGTGGAACAAGAACTGTGGTAAGTGGAGTACGGAATAGACATTAAAATACAGGCACAAACATGCCACATGCGTTGACATTAACATAGAATAAAAGTAGACCTATATTCTAAAAACGAACGAAGACGTACTTGCCAACTTAGCCTTTCTTCTAAACAAGCTCTTAGGAATTGGATAATAACTGTGCGGTAGGTGAATTATAGAACAAAAATAATTGTGCACAAAATTATAGACATACAGTGTAGGCATGCATGGACAATTGTCATAGAAATGAACATTATAGACTGTGAACATAACTAGCTCAGGAACTTGAGCCGCGCCGAACTGTGGTAAATAAAATATAAAACAGACATAAACAAACACTTAGACATAAGCATTAACATGGGAAGACACACAAATATAGAAAGAACATCCAACCCGTATACAATTGACAATCAAAAATAGACAACAAAAAATGCATCATTGTGGTATAAACTTATTTCCTATCCGTGCAGGGTTTTGGAAGAAATTTTCCTGCGCCCGGCGGTTAAATTTGGCCCATTGGTGCGTTATATTTGATTTTCCTTGATTCTCTACATGTATTGTTGCTGTATGTATATGTTTTCTACACGAACAAAAATTCGTTTAGCCGACCGTGTTTGGGCATCAAATTCTCGGGGCCACGCCTGTGACGGATGTGCGTCACAAGTATTTCGACGAAAACATTCCGGAATCCACCGTTTTCCCGACGTATCTTTCCGGAACTGGCTATGTTATGAACAGAGCCGCGCTTAAACTTTTAACACACTGTGATAAAGCTGTTCCACTTATATCGTTGGAGGTAAATTCTTAAAAAAATACTGATTTGTTTTACGTAATACAGTAATATAATGTCCTTTGTTTCATGCCATTGGCTGTCGTTATGGTTTTTAACACGGGAATGATGCATTTCTAGTGAAAATTGATACACGTAAAGTTTTGATTGCCACCTCAGCTGTTGTGTAAACCCATGGTATTAGCTCTATGCCTCTAATCAGTCAATTCCGTGAGCGTGTAAATGTTAGTTTACACGCTACAAACTGTTGCGCGCAGTGAAACGCGCGGTTTCAGTTTTTTACGGCTGTGTGAGGGGAAAAAGAATTTTAAACGCTGGGAACAGTTAGTTAATACAGTAAATTCACCTTCATGGAATAAGGCGGATTAGCACAAAAACTGTGACACTGTGACTCCTGCATGACGTTGACTCACTGTCATCCCCATGACTCTTTTATTTGTTATAAATATGATAAAATCATATAAATATGATAAATAAAGTATAATTGATAGATTTTGCGAAAATTGGCTTTACGTTAATTAAAAAAGATAAATTTAAAAAGATTGTCAAGAATAGTCTCGTACCCGCGCAAAGTTTTTCTTATAATAATATTGATTAACTTTTTCAATAATAGTATAAGAGAATTTTCGGCTCTCAACTGGATTATAGACTTGTGGTACTCTAAATAAAAAAATCATAATCTCTCAAAAGTCAAATTTCAGTTTAAGTTGTTTTTTGACTCAGGGCAACTGTTTAAGTTATATTTTCCTTCAAAAATGCCTGAATCACGTTTTTTGATCTTAATTGGTCTATTGCTGCTTAGACGATGTTTCCTCTTAAAAATTACAGATTGGTTAAAGGAAACTGCTGTTTTGGGATTTTCTAAACGACATATTACCAAGATTAATTATTAAAGTTACCAATTAATGATTACTATTATCAGTTAATTATTTTTTTATTAAAGAATGTTTATTTTTTGTTAAAGGTCAATTTATATTTTTGCTAAAGAACGTTTATTTTTTTACAGGACGTTTATTTCACCGGATATTGTCGCCGATACTTCAACATCCAGCTGAGTCCGCAGAAAAAATTCGGATTCCGGAGACGTTTGGCGATTCCGTGCCTTTTAAAAAACGTGATCACAATACACGGCCTGACCCCTGTGGAGATGGAAAACTACTGGACGGAAATAAACAACAGAAGAATATTATGCTGATGGAAATTTTTAATCAATAATGATTTTAATCAATAATTGATTCTGAATCGTTAACTGTTCGTCAATTGTTTCCTGAGAATAATGATTAATTGGATCTAAATGATAGTAAACAGCAATGAAATATTATGCAGATGAAAATGCTTAATTGGATCTAAATGATTAGTTGCTCATATTGAGTTGTACTCGCTTTAAAAGTATTTATACTCGATTTGAATAAAGCTATTCAGCCGGTGCATATAATGTAGTTTTAAAAACTTCGGCGTGACGGTGTCGATTTGTGGATAAAAATTTGCAGTATTAAATCGATTATTTAAAAATATAAAATTTTAAAATTTTTAGCTAACACGGTTTATTATTAAAGATTAAATACCTTATTTTAACAATTATTTATAAAATTACTTAATTTGGAACAAAAATGCAAACTTTTGAGGCAGAAGCCTTATTTGTTTTGATAACTTTTTCATCTTAATTTTTGGGCTTCCATATAAAAAAAATTGAAAAATTATTTGTTGATGATTCAAGTATTAATTCTCACATATAAAACAAAAAATAGTAATAATATAACTTGGTTTCTTATTACCTGGACTTTGTGTTCTCTGCCTATTTGTGTCCATTTTATCTCCCTCCTTTAAAAACTTAAGTGTCTCGTACCTACATTTAAAAAGTTATAGTTGTTTCTGAGAAATATTTATCTGCCTTCTGCTTCTACATGTTCCAGGTGTGATTTTACCTCTTTTATGCTTGAAGGAAGACTTTTCAACCACTACCTATACCAGCGTTCAAGGTAGCCTTCCTCCTTTGAAGCTTTAGTTAGGTCTTAGTTCGCAGTTGAAAAGAAAATTTAAAACCACAAAAAATTCATTACAAAAATAAAGTGACATTGATATTCTATATAATATTATATATATATATATATATATACTTTTTCTCAAAAATGCAAATTTTATTAAGTTACCCAAAATTAGCAATCGACTTCAAGCAAGTAAAAAACAACTATTTATTTCTGATTTTTTACGTTGGCTTAATTGTTAATAGCGTCTGAGGGCATTTTCTTCTAATTTACAAAAAGATTAAAACGCTACCCACAAATGGCGGGTAGTGACCCCGAAGCTGGTGAAGGATCAACCTCACCGATTCGATCAAAAGCAAAAATTTCACTCCAGCGGCACAGGTAGTAGCCGACTGTTGCATAATAGTGCATTAAAAATTGGTTAAGCATGTGTAGAAGTTAGCCGAGTCGAGTGGGAATAAGATGATATTGCTATTAAAGGGAAGCGGTTTATATAACTGAAGAGAGGAGCAGTTTATTTAAAAAACTGACAAGTATTTATACTAGTGATAGTGGCAGACAACAATTCATAAACTTGCAGCTCATAGGAGCTGCTGATTTATTAATGCAGTCTGTAAGAACATCAAACCCGACCCATAGGGGTCTAGCTTACGACACGTGTTTCGCTTACAAGCTCATCAGGCAAAAAGTTTATGAATAAGTTATTCTAACGGGATTTAACCTCAATGAATCAATTGTAAGCTAGGCAGCTACAAAAAAATAAAATACAATTATAAGCTAAAAGCTTACAATTGATTCATTGGGGTTAAATCCCGTTAGAATAACTTATTTATCAATCATGGAACCCCGAAAACCAGTCAAACTTTTAAAAAGTTTATGTTCTCAAATCTAAATAGGATTGAACGGCCGGTGTAAGACACTGTATGAACAGCAGCGGACGAATTTTTACACCGCTTATGGGAAAGAAATACCGCGCGGAATAGGGCTGGAATGTAGGTTTTTTAAGACGTAAAGTTCCCTGCTTGGGCACAGGACCTGAAAACTGACAGGATTTAAGCGGAGAAAAATAAGCGGATAAATAAGTAAGCGGAGAAAAATATTAAATTAACTAATAACGAAATAATGTAATTGTCGGGCAGCGTTGTAACAAATTCAATATAATTATTATAATATTAATAACTTATTTCAAGAATACATAAAAATAAACTAACAAAAAAAGAAAGAGAAATTAGGAATCATTTATACGTAGAAATACGTACATGTCCTTAAACAATATGTATATTTATGAAATGAATACAATATTTACCAAAATTTTATCTTAAACCGCAAAAAGTTACAATTAATTATGTCTTTTTTAATGTATAATAACGCGATGACAAATTTTAATAAAACAGTGGGCTTGGCCGGGGATCGATCCCGGGACCTCTCGCACCCGAAGCGAGAATCATACCACTAGACCACCAAGCCACTAAGCAAAATGGTTTAGACGATGAAATTCTTTAGCAACGGATAAGTATTGTTTTGAACGTGACAAGAAACTATTTATTATTTACATTATTTAATGACTGATTTTTCGATTAGCATATTAAATAGAAATTTTCGATATATAATGACTTTATAAGCGTAATACTCGAAACCAAAAGACATTGCTGCGTAAAAGAAAAAAAACATAAAGTAAAAAGTCTAAACATAACAATAAAAGAGAATACTACACAAAATTTTTCACACAGAGCAATGCACTTAGGTCACATTAACCTTTTTGTTTTCATGAAACTCTTTAATTCATTTTTGAAATTGTTTAATAGTGGGAAGAGCCAAACGGATAATGACAAAAGAAAACACACAAAACTATATATTAAATAAAAAAACCAATCACTAAGCTTTAAAAATTAAAAAAAATATAGAAGTAACCAAAAAAACCAACATGCTTATGCTTTTAATGTTTAGGGTTTCCGGAATTTTTGTCTTTACACACTTGGTATCTTCTAGTTGGATGCGGTTTTGTGAACGTGGCTTGCAAAACCAAATTTTTGAGTTTTAGGAATAGTTAAAAACAAATATTTGCTACTAAACCGTGAATCAATAAGATTCCGTGAGTGTCCACGCTGGTCAAAATTGACTGCTCTAAACGGAAGTAATCCCGCGCGCATAAATGGACGCCGAACGCAAAAAAACGCCCGCATTTGTCTAATAACGCGTCAGTTTATTTCTAATGATACCCTTTTAGCAATATTCGCATCTGAATTTTGAAGCCGCTTTTTCTACCAAAACCATTCCAATGGAGCAAAATATATATAACGTGATCACGAATACTATAACACATTTTGAGTGTCCTTAAAATACTAACGTGTTTTAAGTTTAGTATTTTATCACAAACTGCCGTACACTGTGAAACTGCGCGGTTTTACTGCTTGCGACTGGCCAAAAAAAAATCCTGTTTTATAGTGCAGGAAACAGTTCAGACAGAAAATAGATCCTTACGGAATTTTGCCGTATCAAAACTATACATTTTACTATGCCTATAAGCAAAGCCAAAAATCAGACAAAACTTATAATCGTGGTATATTTTTATTAATTGGTATTTTTTTAATTAAAGATAATAAAATCCTTATTTTTTATAAGCCTGAGCAAAACCTAAAAATCAAGCAAACTTTATGATGAAAATTTTTATTTGCGCGAAAACTATTATTCTCTGTTTGAGTGAAAAACTCGTCTTTGAAAAAGTACGTTCACAAAATCGCACCCGAAAGACGAGATGTTTAAGGTCTCTCCAGACAGTTAGCGCGATTTTTGGCATACGAGATCTCGCGAAATACAGAAATGTTTCCATAAAAAATTAATATGGATGTTAAAAAGGCAGAAATATCACGATAATAAAGTCCACATTCATTATATTATTGGTAGTAGTTGAAATAATTGATAATAAAAATCAAGTTGCAACGAAATTTTTTTAAAACTACTAAAAATATTCACTACTCAGTATTTATTAAAAAATACTTCCAATAATAAGGAACTGTTGCCCTTTTCAACGTACGTAAAAATCAATGGAAATATTTTTGTATTTATAATTTAATATACGATTTTCCATGAAAAATGGGGGTTAATTTCTTCAAAATTGCGACGATTTAAAAAAAACGTTGATTTAATTTAATTTGGTGAAATTTAAAGCTCCAAATAGTATGTTCTTATTAAAATATATGATTTTTAAACTTCTATAATAGCTCTTGTGATGTTATTCTGTTGTGTGTGCATATTTTAGAATAAATAATAGCCGTGGGTTTATAAACCTCTTTTAGAAAAACTGCGCAGATGGACCTGTTGCTCATTCGGTAACGCCTAGGCCTCATATTTTTGAGGTCGAGGGATTGATTCCCACTGTGAACATATTTTCATTGCCACATTTTTTATTCAATAATATTTTAGATTTATTATAATTTTTTAAATAATTCAAAACAAAAAAATTATCTGTAAATATTTAAACCGCATTTGTTTCTACTTTTTGCCGCTTATTCAAATTTTTGTCATTGGTATATATTTTAAAATATAATAATTCTCTATAATTACAATAAATAATAAAATACATTTTATGCAAGCAAAAAATAATTTTTGCTCTGCATTTCCACTTTTTTTTTATTGAACGATGTGAATTAAAAACTGTCCGGAGAGACCTTAAGGACGAAATGTAAAAGACGAAGCTTCCGCACACGTCGAAAATGCCTTACCTTCCTTCGGCTGCAAGCAACCTTTATTTAAAAAAGGATTGCTTTGTTTAATTTTTTTTTATAAAAAATAAGAACGTTGTTCGTTTGATTGGTTTTGGAAAATTGTTATGTTTCGTAAGAATTGGGTTCACGGAAATTAGATCGTTGACAATAGATCGCTGGAGATTGGATCGTCGAACACTAGATCGCTGGAGAATAGATTTGAAAGACAATAGATCGTTGAAGATTAGATCGTTGAAAGTAAAAAACAACCTCAAAAATTTTATTATTTGTTAAAAATGCATTAATTTGCTAACACTAAATAATTTTTTAAACACATTTTTATAAAGTATTTTATTTATAGCCAGTTGTTCTCAAATCATTATTTGTTGTTCGTACAATGATTTTCGATTATTTCTAGTAAAAGTTAAAAGTAATTTTTTTGAAAGTAACTATTTGAAACTTATGTAGAAATATCAGTTAGGGTAATTGACTTAAATTCGGCCAGTCTTAATTTCGGCCTCCGGCTGTTATTTTTCTCATAGGCCAAATTATGAAATCAACTACTTACGACTAGATAGATAACATGACGATCTGTCCAAGCGTACGCCGTTCATTTCATAACTTTGCGCATGGCACAAATAACAGCCGTTGACCGAAATTAAGGCTAACTGAATTTCAGCAAATTACCCTAACTACTGATTTATTTCATTAAAACAAAAAGTTTTTTTAAAGTTTTGAGGTAAAATGCAAAAATTAAAACATTATCAGAATATTTACATAACATGCTAACATATGTAGCACCATGTGCACATGTGTTCAGTGGACCGGACCCTGCAACGTAAAAACCACGAACAATATTTTAACTAATTTGCCAAAAATCCTTTTTTTAAATAGTAAAAAGTAAACTTACGCTCTTTGAAAAATATAGACATGTTCAGTCAGTCAGTCAGCCAAAAAAATATTAATTATGCAGCGTTTGGGCTAATTTGCCGAAAAAAAGCTAATATTTTTAATGATGGATCCGTTACAAAACCATTCCGATTGTAGTTATATATATATATTACTTCAAAACCAAACAATTGTTTACATCCAATAATGAAAAAAACAATATGGATATAGTATTTTTGAATCCACAAAAACGCCCATTGAAATATGTTACTGTCAAAAAACGTGATATGTAGCTTTAGAATCGATTAAAAACTGTATATAAATATTCATAAAACTGCAAAAACGTGGTTATAGCCAAAAACTATAAAACTTATGAATTAAGAAGCACAATATTTTTTTATCTGTTTTTCTTTTAGATTATTAATAGCAAATTGATGTATCATTTAAAATTACTAACCACTGAAAAAAATAGTTTCTGATAAATCGGCTGAAAATCTGCCAAAAGGTGTGTTTTAATCAAATATTTTAAGGAAATTTACTTTATAAATCAACTGATTTTCAAAAAATAATTGTTTTTCAAGAAATTAGGATTTTTCGCAATGTTTTTTCTTTCAACGATCTAATCTTCAACGATCTATTGTCTCTCAGATCTAATATCCAGCGATCTAGTGTTCGACGATCGAATCTCCAACGATCTATTGTCGACGTTCTAATCTCATGATACCTAAGAATTGATTCAAAATATGCTCTGTTCTTTAGCAGTTCATGTTAGTACATAAACATCGTCAAATGACGACAAAGCACAATCGTTAGGCAATTTATAAAGCTAGACACATCAGGAATATTGAGGCGCGTCAGGAAAGATGCCACTACGCGTTTCTAAGCATAAGCAAAGCCTAAAAACAATCTAAACTTGCTCCACGCAGCTATTTTATAAAGTTTAGGTTGTTTTTTGGGCTTCGTTTAGGCTTAGGAACGCGTAGGCTAAAGCTCGTTCCTGACGTGCCTGACGCGACTGACGTTCCTGTGTGCCCAGCGCTTTATAAATTGCCAATCGTTAAGGCAATTTATAAAGCTAGGCACACGGGAACGTCAGGAACGAGCTTAAGCCTATGCGTTACTAAGCCTAAGCGAAGCCTAAAAATAACCTAAACTTTATAAAATAGCTGCGTGAAGAAGGTTTAGACTGTTTTAGGCTTAGAAACGCGTAGAGGGCTTGTTCCTGACACGCCTGAATATTCCTAGATGTGCTGAGCTTACAAGTGCCATCATTAATTAATTGAAGTTTTGGCAAACACTAAATTCCACCAACTCCGACTCCGCCTCAAATTTTTGCAAATTATATATTGATGTGCAGGTTAGGCGGAATCAACAGAATCTCGAACAAAATAAATAAATTTAAATGCTTTTTGAATCAATGTAGCTCATTCTACATGTATTTTTTTAAATTAGTAATTTTTAACTACATTACATTATTAAACCATTAAATTAAATTTAAAAACCATAAAATTAGTGTATTTAAAATGTAATATAATTGATTAATCTCAAGTAACTTGATAAACTTCCAATTATTATATTCTAGTGCAAGAACATGGTTCATATTCTTGTTTTAAATTGTTTGATAAAAGGTTTTTTAAGTGAATTTTGGGTTTTTGGGTTTGGCGAAGGGTTAAGATTCGCGGTTTTTGGTTTTTAAATATAAACGTTTGTTGTAATAAAATATCCAATATGTTGGATGTTAGAAAATTTTTCAGAACAAAAATTAAGACAAAGAAAACTTTATTTTCCTAAGCCTAAGCAAAACCTAAAAATCAAGATAAAAGTCTAAAAAAACACTTATAGACTATTGAAATGCCGAATAATTCAACGCATTTAAAAAATATTTCAGAAGGTATTATGCCCAAATATTTTTTTAATTTTTTAATAAATTTTTTTATGATCACATAAGAGATCTCACATTACACTAAGCATAGTCTATGCATAGTTTAATTTTACTGTTACATCATTTCATTTGTTTTCTCCTTTTCTTTCTTTTTCTTTTCATCAACAACATCAAATCTGCGACTTAATTGCCGCCAATATAAAATACAATTCTAACAAAATATCAATGAACATAGCTATCTGAAATGACTTTAAAGGCTCATAAACAGCGTTAAGTCAGTTTTAAAACTTTTCTTGAATGCATCCAAAGAATCGACAGTTACTTGAGATGAGAGTAGATTGTTCCAAGGTGTAACCACCCTATTTGCAAAAGAAAATTTTCTTGGATTAATTCAGCTATCTTCAATAGCCAATTTAAAGGGATGACCTCGGGTGGGCTGCAGGTTAAACTTAAAAAAATCATTGGCTTGCAAATTGTTTAAGCTATGTATAATTTTAAGGCACTCATATAAATCAATTTTGTTTCTTCGTTCCTTTAATCTTTCTAAACCTAGGTAATTTAGTTTTTGTTCATAACCAATAGGTAACAACTTGCATTTATAAAACAACCGCATAGTTAAATTTTGTTGCACTTTTTCCAAAATGTTTATATCTTTTTGTAAATAAGGGTTCCAAACTGCACTAGCGTACTCCAGAATTGGTCTAACATAGGATTTATATGCTCTGAGAAGATTATTTCTAGAGTTTGAATTGAATGTTCTAAAAATTAGTGATGTCACTCTCATAGCTTTTTTTGCTGTAATTTCACAGTGTTTAGAGAATTTCATATCATGGGATATATAAACACCTAGGTCGTGCACCGATTCTGTAGTTGCAAGTACCAATTTACCAAGCTTATATTTACAAATTAACTCTTTGCTATGATTTCGATTATGAAGAACTTCACATTTATGATCTGATAATTGTTTACGGACACCAAAAGGTTTTTTAAAATATTGTTGAAGATACACCAAAAGGTTTTTTAAAATATTGTTGGAAGATGTTAAAAACTTTTGCAACTCAAAATCTTGACTAATTTCCATAATATATTGCGCAAAGATAGCGTAATTGAATCAACAGTGACAAAATTTTCATAATGTTAAAAATTACGGTAAGTTACGGTAGATTTTGGACAGAGTCGGAGTCGGAGTCGGTGGAATTTAGTGTTAAGTTTTAAGTTAAGTTTTTGTTGTTACAAAAACAATTATTATTTATAATAGGTATTAAATAATACAATACAAATAATATGGTTTCTCACGAAGTTTATATTCCTCCAAACGAGGAACTAACAGTTTCTCAGGATATAAATGTTTCGTTTCCGTTTTTAAAAGCTGCATCTCTTCATATGGCTCAGTATTGTGAACCCAAATGCAAGGTAAATTTAAAATATGTAAATATTATTTTCGTGCAACTGTAATTAAGAAAACTTGTTTTCTTTGAGTATATATCCCGATATTGTAGGTTTGCAGCATATTTTCATCCACAAAACATAAATTTGTCAATAACAATAAGATGCCACCTAGCAAACACGCAAAATGAAAATAATTGGTTTGAGTTTCTTATTGAGCTAGGTATGTATCAGCTTGTTTCACAACCAACTCGTGGAAATAATTATCTGGATCTTTTGTTTACAAACGATAGAGAAATTTTCAATAATGTCACTATTGCGCCCAGCTTTTCACAATCAGACCATGACACTATTTTATCTGAAATTAATCTTAAATTATTTGACAGTCCTAAAAGATAAATTTCGAAGCTACATACCTGATTTTTTAAAAGCAGATTATGATATGCTGAAATCTATACTTATCTACAATCAACTGGAAAATATTATTTGAGGAATGTGGCACAGTAGAAAATGCTTGGCGGAGATTCAAGGATATTTTGTTGGGTTTATTTTATATTGGCGGCAATTAAGTCGCAGATTTGATGTTGTTGATGAAAAGAAAAAGAAAGAAAAGGAGAAAACAAATGAAATGATGTAACAGTAAAATTAAACTATGCATAGACTATGCTTAGTGTAATATTAATTCTGTTATGTGATCATTAAAAAAATTTAAAAAAATTAAAAAAATATTTGGGCATAATACCTTCTGAAATATTTTTAAATGCGTAAATTATTCGGCATTTCAATAGTCTATAAGTGTTTTTTTAGACTTTTATCTTGATTTTTAGGTTTTGCTTAGGCTTAGGAAAATAAAGTTTTCTTTGTCTTAATTTTTGTTCTGAAAAATTTTCTAACATCCAACATATTGGATATTTTATTACAACAAACGTTTATATTTAAAAACCAAAAACCGCGAATCTTAACCCTTCGCCAAACCCAAAAACCCAAAATTCACTTAAAAAACCTTTTATCAAACAATTTAAAACAAGAATATGAACCATGTTCTTGCACTAGAATATAATAATTGGAAGTTTATCAGTTACTTGAGATTAATCAATTATATTACATTTTAAATACACTAATTTTATGGTTTTTAAATTTAATTTAATGGTTTAATAATGTAATGTAGTTAAAAATTACTAATTTAAAAAAATACATGTAGAATGAGCTACATTGATTCAAAAAGCATTTAAATTTATTTATTTTGTTCGAGATTCTGTTGATTCCGCCTAACCTGCACATCAATATATAATTTGCAAAAATTTGAGGCGGAGTCGGAGTTGGTGGAATTTAGTGTTTGCCAAAACTTCAATTAATTAATGATGGCAATTTATAAAGCTAGGCACATCAGGAATATTCAGGCGTGTCAGGAACAAGCCCTCTACGCGTTTCTAAGCCTAAAACAGTCTAAACCTTCTTCACGCAGCTATTTTATAAAGTTTAGGTTATTTTTAGGCTTCGCTTAGGCTTAGTAACGCATAGGCTTAAGCTCGTTCCTGACGTTCCCGTGTGCCTAGCTTTATAAATTGCCTTAACGATTGAGCAATACGTAACTGAACGAAGTA
>JASAMX010025080.1:0-15537 GCA_030248175.1 Microlaimidae sp. YZB2_3
TCAAAAAGCAAGATTGTCCATTGACAAACGTGATTCAATAAAATATACCAATAGATTTTTTAGTTTATTTGATACTCCCCTAAACTTCTGTCTATCACACTTTAATAAATTTTTTTGCAAATTTTTGACATTGGCAAATTGAAAGAATTCGCATGATTTTTTAAATCATAAACAATAGTTTTAAAACAAATGAACAAGCGCATATGTTTTTCCTGCAGGAATACACCAGGATATGGCGCCAACTATTGCTCAAATCGACGAAGCTCAAGATAATGGAGGAATTGGCTCAATTGACTGGAAATAAAGAACACTTGACGAACTATGTAACCGGCATATACTTTAATACAGGGCGGTCAGCCCTGAATAGAAACAATCGCCGAATCACAGAGCTAAGAAGAAGGATTGAGATGAAGAAAAAAATGCTGGACAACGATAATCTCGATGACTTGCAAATGAGCGAGCTGATGAAACTTATAATGACGGGAACTGCCGTGGTGGGTTTGGCGGCGATTCTGATTACCGCAATTTCATGTACTGTTTCTTGTTTTTGCAAGAGGTGACATTTTCTTGGGGGTATTTTGTAAAATCAAAAAAAAACAGAGAAATATACACATATAGATCGTTAGCGCAAATCTTTTTATACTTTACAAGTGGCTTGGGAACAACAGCAAATGGTCGTCAAAGTAATACTTGACTGAAATGTTTTTTAAGGTTTTTAGAGCCACAAGCAAAGAACTTGGAGCCATTTTTTTGGTGCCGAAATTTTTGAGAACTTGGAGCCATGAACAATGGAAACTTAGAGCCTTTAAGAAAAAAATAGTTTGGGCTTAGATTTAGGCTTTGCTTAGATTTAGGTAAACATTTTAGAGAATTTTACATTCGGCTCTAAGTTCTTAACTCACGGCTCTAAGTTCCCTTTTTTGGCTTTAAGTTCCAGCTCCAAGTTCTCACGAATACATCGACCCTAAATCCTTCATCCTAAACTCTCTAATCCATCGACTCCAATGTATATTAGTATGATTATATGGTTTATAGATACATTTTCCAAATCATAGATGTAAAAGATCGTCTAAGTTAGATAAAGGTTTTTTTGAGTTTTACAATAAAAACAATTTAAAATTAATAGTCGAGGAAAATAAAATGCTATGTTGGGATGATCTATTTCTACTACTAAAAAATTGTTTTGGTGCTTGAAATGTAGTTGTTTTTTTGTTTTTAAGTCAAAATTTTCAATATAGTAAGGGTTGTATTCTTTTATAAGGTGCTTGTTATTGTTATTCGTTAATAAATAGGGAAAAATGATTAAAATTTTACCGAGGGCTTATAACCATATTTTTCAGCAAATACCTTTTTCGATAATAATTTATAACAGCGTGTAGTGCAGCAAAATGGCTACAGCTACACTAATACATTTGCTTGAATTGACCTTTCAAATGGCAAAATGAATGCAAAAAAAATTTGTAGGTGCTAATTTTTTTAAATATAAATAATAAAGTTGTTTTGAAAACAAAATTTTCGTAAAATATTAAAAAAATGTTAAAATTTTGGTAACTTTACTTGTAAAAGCGCGAATTTTGTAAATGAAAATATTATACTGTGATTTTTTACAGGTAAAATATTATGAATGATTGTGATATTTAAGATATTTTTAGTATTTTTATTTTCTACATGTGTTAATTAGGTAATAAAAATTTTTTATTAGTTGTATTTGACTTTATGTAAATAGCACTGATTAATAGTTAAATAATTTAAACTATATTAAATTTACATGAAGAGTGAAAACAATAAAAAAACATATTACTAAGTAAATTAACAAAACTAGAAAAAAAGTTTATTTGGGCCATTTTTAACTTATTCATTCTTTTTAAAACAATTTAGTTTGACCTTAGTTAATGTGTGAGGTTAATAGAAACCAAGAAATCCTTTTTATTTGTGGAGAATTGTCGAATGAATTAATAAGAAGGGAATCAAAATACGATTTTTGTTTTTTACAAGGAAGACGTCAAACTTTTAAGGTATAAATGTGTTTGAAAAGAACCTTTTTTTACAAAAAAGCCAAAAAATGCGGGAATGCAATGTCTCCTATTTGTTTTCTAAAAAAAAACATGAAAAAGTTTTAGGTTTAGCATTTTAAAGTTTTATTGAAACTGTTTTTAGATGTTACAGTAAATTTGTTCCTGGTGATTCATTAGTTTGAAATTTACGACCAACCCAATACAATGACTCAGCAAACTAAATAAGAAGCGAAAATTTTTCCAACAAACATGCAGTCCACTGCCCTAGAGTATTGCGCTTGTACATAGACATGAGTAATACATAAAGGAAGAAGTTTAGTCTATGTAAAACCAATCAATATGTTGGAGCGTTCTGGAACATTTTGCGAGGCAAGTCTGAATAAAAACTGGTTTAAACCCAACCATACTCAGTGATAATTGTTTTTTGGCAAACTTACCAAAACATATTGAGCTGCACCGGATAAAAACCAATATTTTTAAAATTAGTATTCTTAAGAACCATAAAAATAAAGAACAATATTAATTTTTAGAAGTATTAAAATTTTTAAGTTATAATCAATAAAAAATATGTACACAGCGCGCTTATTAATCTGATTTTCTAGTTTTATTCATTTAATGTACAATTTACTTTTTGACAACACTTTCAGTTCAGAGAAGTTCTTTTAGAATCAGAAAACAGATTTTTTTCAATGACATTTTTAGTTCATGTAAAGCAATTTTATGAGTCACCCGTTTTTCTTTGGTTCAAATCGGATTACCTTATAATTGAATTATGTCAAAAAATATTTTTGTTATTTTAACCCAAGAGTAAAAAATTTTCACTAATGGAATTCGGTTTAGTTTTTTATGTTTAGAGAACAAAAAACATATTTAAAACACTCCTTTTTTAAGCAAAAATAATTACATAATAAAAACAGCAACCAACATAAACAAAATTTCTGGTGTTTACCAGCTTATATTGGCAAACTGTAATCAAAAAAATATACATTGTACTTTTAGCTGACAAAAAAATTTCCAATATACATAATTTTGTTACAAAAAATAAAAAATTCTCGAATATATTTGTGAGTTTTATTGAAAATTTGTATTTAATTTTCAATTTGAATATTTTAGATTTAGATTTATTTTAAAAGCTTAAAATTCCATGTAAACGTTTTTGCTTCAGGAACAGCCACTATAACGTTGTTATAAATTATATTGAAAAAGAATATTTGAACGAGCAAACTTCAAAAACGAAGCATTTTATGGGTAAAATGCTAAATTTTATTTTACCGGTGTAGATATACACAAATAAAATTTTTAACCTCGTTAAGTCTTATAAGTGGTTTACAAATTGATTTTTTGTTGTGTCGCATGCAGAGATTTAGTATATGTTTAATTATTGGTTTAAAATATAAATATAAGACTTAATCTGTTAAAAATAAAATATAGCATTATTTTTACTAAAGATGAATTCTATCAGGGTGAAAATGACTAGGTGGTAAAGTAACCACTCGTTCTTCAAGAAAATATCACGTGAAGAGAAACACCTGACGCAACTTAATAATAATTGGTTATATCATCTATGAAAAGTTTTTTTATTATTTTTATTCTCAAGCGTTCATTCTTTATTTCTTCCTGACGGCAAGCGGTTACGCCCTGAATTTCAACCTGAAGGATTTTAACTTTAGTATATAATTGACATAATATATAAAATAACACATAAACATGTTTGATGCATTATAAAAATAGTTTTTTATTACATAAACAAATCCGGCTTATAGTATATCTGCTTATATAAAGTGGTAAAAAGAGTTTTTACATCTAAAAGCACCATCTTGTTATGTTTAAGTTAAAATTTAGTATAAAATATAAAACGCCAATAGCTTTTTTTTTTAATTCCATTAGAATTGAAGGTTTTAAAAGCAAACACAGCATTTTCACAATCAAAAGTTGTACTGGTAAAATTTTATAGGAGATAACAATCAAAAACTGGTACTACTAAAAATTTGGTAGGCGATGAGCACAGAAATTAAAAAAAAACATTTCGAGTAGGATAGTAATATTAAACATTATTTAATTATAATAGAATAAAATTATTGTTAGTTTACAGACGTAATATACATTTAAGATTGCATATGGATGCAGCAGTAAACCCTTCTTTTCAATTTCACATGATATGCAGGGCTTTTTCCAGAGGGTACATTTCCTACAGTTAAAAACCCGCCGGATATGATGTTGAGGGAATATTCCTAGAGCAATGCAAAGTTCTATATTAGAGATCACATATCATCAAGGCTTGCCAATCGCATAGGCTTCGTTTCCTCATAACGTTTTGAAACTGTCGTAGATGTCGGTGGTGGTCTGTCATAGCTTTTTTCTCGCCTTATTACCACAGTTTGACCTCGCCTACGCGCAAGGCAACGCTTCACCACCAAACAGCACAACAGTATAGACACTCCGAGAACTAGCAGTAGCAGAGTGCTCAACAACACCATACCCGCATCGCCAAGACTGGTCCATATGGAATTTAGTACGTCTTTAAAAAAATTTCCATTGTTGGTCTTATCATCTAAAGCAATAGAGAATGTTTAATTTGGTACAAGAGAAAATCAAGCTAAGAAAACTTGTAACGTTGTTTTAAAACATGATAAATTGAAGTTCAGGAATGTGATTTAATATTTATAGTTCAGCTTTAGGAATTTTAAAACCTCAGTATTTAATATCAACCCACCAAAGTCGCATAAGGTATAATTTCCATACGATGTGATTTAATTTGCATGGCAATAGTTGGCGCACAGTTGATTGGCCGTTCCTTATGATGTTCAGTTTAGTAAAAGTACGTTCAGTAGTTTTGGCGCGGTTTTACTCCAAAAATTAAGGTGATTCGACTGGTGCAAATATACTTTTCACACCTGAATATCCACTTATTTGACTTTGGTCAATCAATGTGATTAACTCTTACACGATGGTCAAAACCCTCCCATTTAAACAAAAGTTGTTCAGTGTTAAAAATCTTCACAGAGTAATGAAGTTACAGAATCACTTTTAGCCAATTAGCGCTTAGGGAAAAAATGGAGATCTCTTATTTATTAAAGATCAATTTTTTCCAAGCGCTAATTGGCTACAACAGGTCCACGACCATTTCCACAGAGCAAAACATATGTGACTTGATCACGAATACAATATGACATATTGAGGGTCCTTAAATTCCTGACGTGTAAGTTTCTCGGTTTCAGTTTCCTGTAATCAAAATATTCGAATTAATTATTAATTGTTAAACTAAATTTTTTTTTCAAACTACTTCGTTTTATAATTAATAACCGCTAAAAATATATTGTAACACTTAATAAAAACAAATTAGAATAATAATTACAATAGGTAAAATTTGCGTCTATTGGAACTCTAAAGGAAAGACTCTTTATTATGCAAATAATAAATCTAGGTGATATTGTAGATTTTTTTAACCCACCGAAACGTCAAATTACGTAAATTATATTATCGTATTGGTGAAATACTGAAGATTGCAAACCGTATGCGTGGTTTATTCCTTGCATTTGCATTTAAAATGCATTTACATTGGAATTTTTATAAGTCAATTTTTTTTATTTTTATAAGAATTTTTTTAATTGCATTGGAATTTTTATTACCATGACAAAATGAGTCAGAGTCACAATAGTTTTATACAAATCGTGACATTTATGTCATAATAATTTTGAATTGCTGCCGTAAATTTGAATACGCGTGGAATTTAATGGCATCGAAAAATTGCCAAAAACCAAGCTCACTGAATATACATTTTACGGTTTAACGTAATTGCCGCTTCATATGTTTGGGTCTTATTATGCGTTTGGTAATTGATAGCTATTGATAATTGAGTGTTGCAGTAATACAAAACGGTGTCAAAAAGCTTCAGAAGTGCAACTATTGCCTCTCTTTAATCGACTATAGTGATGTAAGGAATAATTTGCGTGGATTGTGGTTTAATTTAAATGATAATAGTGGGCACGTAGCTGATTGGTCGTTCTATATATGTTCAGTTCAGCATTAGTACGTTCAGTAGAATAATGCACAGGTTTTTTTAAAACATGCGTGAAAAAAATTTTTTAAACAATTGTTTAGAGAAAAATTTGTATTACAACGTAATATAAGTTTTAGTATGCATAGTGTAATATATTAATACTAATGTTTTTGTAAATCTCCATTGTGTTTAAGTGTTTGATATCTGCAAATTTTTTCTCAAAGCTTGGTTACGGTTTTAAATTAGGAATGAGATGGTTTGATTTTGGTTTGGTCTTTCACACTTGCGGTGAGTCCGGAATCATTTTCTGGGTGTGGTTGACATGGTTTTGACTTAACTGTCTCACTTCTGGGCATGTTATTGCAGTCAAGCTTTTGGGTTTCAGTTGTCAAACGCGTTTATTATTTATTTTATTTTTTAAGTTTTTTGGTTTCGTTTATGTAAAAGGTACATGCAATTTCAAGTGCAGGGTTAACTAGCTTATGTATGTTTCCTGTTATTTTAACAAAATAAAATTCAATTCAATATTCAATTTTACGCGGTGTCCCAACTCAAAATTAAGGTGATTGGACAGTTGTAAACGCACTTTCCAAACCTTAATATCTTTTACGTGATTTTGGTCGCTCTTCCAAAATAGTTCAAAATGAATTTTTGTCCATAAAATTGACTAATAAATGTAATGGCAGCAGGTTTTTTATCTAGGATCCTACAAAATTTCTTTGGGTGGGAAAGTTTTAACGCATTTGATACGCACATGCAGCAAAACTTAAGCGTACGTTTTCTCCTTCTCTCAAAAACCCACATAATACAGTTTGTTTTTGTGAAAGAAAAGTTTACATGCATATTGGGCTTTAAGTGAACTTTTTCCCGTAAATTTAACATTAAGGTCTGAATGAAAGGCCAATGACAAAGTTAATGACAAACCAGGTTAATTTTTTATTGGTGTAACACGCAAATATTTTTTAGTTTGCCAAGAGCAGCTTAGATTTTAAGCTAGGCTTAGTTTTATAGCTAAAGCAAAACTTCTGGCAATGCTTATACGTACTATAACACACTAAGTAATAATAAAAAAATCATTTACAACAATTTTTTTATTTCAAAACCTTTAACAAATTAGTATGAAAAAAACATGTTCAACAAGTAAAGTGTATGCTGACCTGGAGATGGAATGGTTTGTTTTGTTACGGAATACGGACATTTAACCCCACTTTGAGAGGCTGGAGACACCTCAATATCATCAAGACCTGAAAATTTAACAATAAATTTTTATAAAATAAATAGTATGACGTTTGCATTAATTGTTAAAAAAATAAACCTTTCTAACAATTATAAAACGTTTTTAAATAATTTTAACGGTTTTAAAAACAGATTTAAACTAATTTTGGTATCCAACAAATTCTATAAAAATGATTTTTAGGGGAATTATTTGCTACGCTATAGAATGAATATTTTTCTGCGATTATACAGCGCACCTTTTACCAAAAATATATAACATAATAATAAAGAAAAAATATGTGACTTCATATATTTCTCTTAGGGCGCGCCCTTATTAGCGCACTTATCGATTTTCAAAAAAAAAGGATTATTTATAAGTCCGTTTTATGCGACTGTTAGCTGTGTTTATCGTAGCTGCGATGGCTCAGTGTTAGTGATTCGGCCTAGCATTGAGCAAGTAACGGTTTCGAATCCCGCCGACGGTAGGTTTTTTCAAATTTTTTTGTTTTACAAAAAATTGTCAATCTTATTTTTTGTTTTATTATTTTTCTTTTAATTTAACATAAGTAGCCTACCAAAAAAATAGTCGTTTGTTTTTGTTACTGTGTTTTAAAAATTATATTTATCGCATTTGGTACACCATAACAATAGAAAACTAACTTTAAAAATTTTTAAATGTTAATCCTGTTGAAATATAAGCTAAATAATCATGACAAATTTAAAACTAATTCGTTTAGTGTTAGTTTTGTGAAAATGAATAAATACTTACCTTATACTTGCTCTTTAATGAATAAATTTACTTGTGCATTAAATAAAATGCAAATAGTCAGTCTTAATTTTAAAGAAAAAAATATAAGGAAGCACAGAACAGTTGTTTTTTTAAGAAAATTGATTTTACTACGAGGGTTCTAATTATTAAGGGTCATACCATAATTTTCAGTAAAATAAACTTTTCACACCTTTTCCATTTGAACAAAAACTAAATTGGAATGCTAAACTACTTAATTGTTATGGTGTACCAAATGAAATTATAAATTATAAATATTTGTTATTATAAATTATAAATTCCAAAAAGCCATAACAAAGATAAACGACTATTTTTTGGGTGGGCTACTTATGTTAAATTAAAAGAAAAATAATAAAACAAAAGATAAGATTGGCAATTTTTTTAAAGAAAAAATTAAAAAAATCAACCGTCTATGGGATTTGAACCCGTGAGTTGCTCAATGGTAGGCTGAATCACTACCACTGAGCTTTCGCAGCTCCGACAACGGCTGCATAAAACAGGCTTATAAATAATTTTTTTTTTGAAAATCGATAAGTGCGCTAATAAGGGCGCGCTCTTATTAGGACTATGGTGTGCTAATAAGGGCGCGCCCTAATAAGAGCGCGCTCTTATTAGTGCGCGCTTTTATTAGGGCGCGCAGCTAATAAGAGCTCTTACACGCCCTAATAAAGGCCCCCTTTCAGAAACAGGGCTCTAATTAGCACATCCGAGTGCCCTAATAAGAGCGCGCTCTTATCTAGGCGCGCCCCAATAAGAGCACTCAATGTGTCTGAGAAATATATGAAGTCACATATTTTTCCTTTATTATTATGTTATATATTTTTGCTTTTACTGCCCGTAACAGTGTGCTATAAGAATTTAGTCTGTTAACATTCACACGAAATAGAGTGGATTGCAATGCAAGTATACTAGTATAAGTTAATATGTACTTTGAGATTATTAAGAAGTACTGAAATTGTACAGTAAAACTATGCTCTAAAATTGTACAATAAACAAAAAATATATTACATTGTCACTATGCGAGAAGTATGTATGTATAAATATGAAGTTTAGGAGTTATTTGTTGAATATTGAAAATAAATTATTTGCTCGATATAAAGCAAACAAATCAGATAATTTACATACTATAAAAGTTTTGCATTTTTTCGGTAGTTTTCTTATAGGGGAATATGTATTAGAATAAAGTATGCTTTATACTTTTTTTAAATTTCAAGTGCCTAAGAATTTAATCTCTGCATCTAAATAAGTGGTTCTGCTTTTGATGTTTTTCAGAAATTAAATTATTTTTTGGCATGCAACAATAAAAAATAACAAGATATGCTTCAGTCTAATTTGGAGGCACTCTGAAAAATAGTATTTTTCAGAGTAAAAACTTTAGAAAGCAATTCAAACTTAAAAAATAGTACTTGACCCCTTACACTAAAAGCGTGTTACATAATTGTGGTTTTTTGTTTATTGTTGCTAAAAACTTTTGATACTGTTTTTTAAAAATCTTCCTTTTAAATAAAAATGTTTACTCTATTAAACATCAATATAACAACAGTCAAAATTCTCACATAGTATATATTTAGTCGTTACTCTGAAACAATGAGTCGAAAGCGTCAAAAAATACTCGTAACTGTGACTCTTTTTATCCTTTACCACACAAATTGTTTCAACAATATGAGTCAGAAGCACGTTGATTTTATAATAATTGTGACTCTTTGTGTTAGAGTAACGTCGATTTACTCTACCTGTAAGGCAGCAGTCCAACAGAACGCCTCGGACTATTTTCACGATCTTTTTGAGCTTCGTGTTGTCGTCGATGTGACCGACGAGCGGGGTACCGTCCACCTTGTCGTTACTCCGACGCAATGAGTCGGAAGTGACACAAAATGCTCATAACTGTGACTCTTTTTATATCTCAATCCACAAATAATCTAAACAAAATGAGTCGGAGTCAGAGTTGATTTTATACTGATTGTGACTCTTCGTGTCAGAGTAACGACGACCTCGTTTCTACTCCCGCAATTCATAATGAATTCGGAGAGAACGGGCGAGTTTTTGGCGAACGGGAAGGAGATGACGTTGAAGCATTTCAAACTGTTGCCGAAGTCGTGCTGAATGCATTCGGCGCGGCAGAGATCTTGAAAAAAAAGTAGAACGTAGTTATAACAAAAATATATAATATACCGAAAAATGTGCAACTCCTATAGACACCTTGCACTGGAACTCGGTTTATACATGAAGTATGCAATATACATAAGCGTCACCATAATGGATAATTACCGTACATCCAATATACATAAGCGTCACCATAATGGATAATTACCGTACCTCCTACTTATCTTTCGTAGTATGCAGATCAACCGATCGAAATTTCGCGCGCTTTCTATCGGTTGATCTGCATACTACGAAAAGATAAGTAGGAGTACGGTAATTATCCATTATGGTGACACTTATGTATATTGCATACTTCATGTATAAACTGCGTTTCAGTGCAAGGTGCCCATAAAGTGCGGAAAAGTAGGCCATTATAATGAGCCTCTCCATTTAAATGGCACTCTCCACTATAATGGCATAGTAGCCATTTTAATTTGGCGAGTTAAAATGGAGAGGAAGCTATTATAATAGCCATTTATTGATTTAATTTCACTTCATATATGTATACTCACAAGTGTAATACTGTCCGGGCCGCACGAGTTTTTTGGTGTTGGTTTAATACTGTCCAACACGCAAAAACTCGTGCGGCCCGGACAGTATTACACTTGTGAGTATATATGAAGTGAAATTAAATCAATAAATAACTATTATAATAGCTTCTTCTTCATTTTAACTCGCCGAATTAAAATGACTACTATGTCATTATAATGAAGGGTGCCATTTAAATGGAGAGGCTCATTATAATGGCCTACTTAGACCTACTTTTTTATATAAGAGTTGCACATTTTTCGGTATATTATATATTTTTGGTTATAATAGTGAGGCTTTAAGGAGTTTTGAGCGCCGGAGCTATAGAGCTCCGCCTCTTATTCGAACTAATTTCGTGAATATTTAAAGAGTATTGTCTGGATTGTATTAAAATTTTGTTTTAACTAAATTTTTTTTTCAAAGCTTACAAAAAAAACGACAAATAATAGTCCAATAAATGTAAAACAACTTAAAACATGTTTTAAACTTAATTATAGGCTTAAAATCGTTCATTTACGGGAAAAAACTCCCTCGGGACCTACAGAGCATGATATTAACAAAAATATATAATATACCGAAAAATGTGCAACTCCTATATAAAAAAAGTACAGAAAAGGTGGCCTTTATAATGAGCCTCTCCATTTAAATGACACTCTCCACTATAATGGCATAGTAGCCATTTTAATTCGGCGAGTTAAAAATGGAGAGGAAGCTATTATAATAGCCAGTTATGATTTAATTTCATACTCACAAATCTAATACTGTCCGGGGCGCCCGAGTTTATGCGGGGACAGTATTAAACCAACACGGGGAAACAGTGCGGCCCGGAAGTATTAGACGTGAGTATATATGAAGGAAATAAGTCAAAAATGGCTAATAATATCTCCCCATTAACTGCGAAAAAAAAAGGACATGCAATAGGGAGGTCATAATAGAAAAGCAGATAAAAGCCACCGCTTGGTGCGTTTTTCGGTATATTATATATTTTTGATATTAATAAGTGGGAAGATCAGAAGTTTGCAGTAAGGCATAAATATAAACAGTCATTTAAAAATCCATGAGGTCATTAAAATATTGAAATAAACTAAGCAAAATTATAAAGAAGACTTTGGTATTAAAAACTGTGAAATGTCTTTTCGTTTAGTTTAGGCTTAAGTTTCTCTATTTAGATTTATCTGCGGTTTCAATTTGTAAAAAAGGCGGTAAACAGTTTAACATTAAAACAATTACACTTTTTTACCACTTAAAGCTACTTAAAGCTTAATTCACTTTGATAAAATATATAGTACAGAATTTTTTTTTGTCCTTTTTTAAAATAAATATATATATAAAAAATATTGATGATGATCGGTTTACAATTACGTATGTTTTAATTTATTTCATAAATGAGTTTACATTTCATTTTTTACGGTCCATTTTGAATCAAAATAAAATTTTAGACCTCGTAATTAACGCCGCATTTCAAATAAACCAAAATAAATAAATGAATTTATTTTGTCATGTAATAACATGGACAGGAAAAAACAAAAAAAAAACAATTGTAAATGTTAAAAAACAGTACAATAACTTGATTTTATATATGTAAACACAAAACATAAAAAACAAACACAAAACACACTAAAAGAAAAAAACAATAACACAAATAATTTACAAAAAAAATGATGACAAACGAGCGAGAAACGAGCAAGAAACAACCAAGCGAAACGACATATCACCTAAAAAAATCAGGACTCCACCAGCAAAATAGAATGCACGTTTAACTAAATCGTCGTTACTACGGCAAAATGAACCACAGTTCGTATAAAATATGTGTGTCCGTGATTCATTTTAAATTTAAAACAAAGCCTTATTAACTACAGAATGAGTCACAGTCACGTGTATTTTATAATGACAGTGGCTCATTTTGCCATAGTAACGACGAAATCATTATTACTGAAATTATTTTAGAGAAAAATGTCTATGAAAATTTAAAAAAAGTAATGCGCATTTTTTTGTTTCTAAATGCCTTTCTTGAAATATATCCTGTGATTTATAAAACCTAATTATTTTTGCAATTATATTACTGTATCTTGTAACTGAGTTCAGCTCACACAAAGACTTGATACAAATCGAGCATATACCTTTGCTAAATTTTACCGCATAACTTTTTGATATAGTGTTTTGTAGCCAGTACCTGTATTTTTTGTAAAATTAAAGAATGAGCCAACAACTCCATCTTTCACAAAAAACATTTTTAAGAAAACAATATCGCTTGCGAAACCGAATTTTTGCTTTGTTAATTTGAAATCCCATATTTTTACGGTCGGGTTTATGACGCGAAATTCCCGTGGTGAGACACGACGGTTCCACGACACAACTGTCTCTAATAAATAAAGCGTTTTTGCAGCTGGAGACAATCTTACGTTTTCAATAAAAAAATTTGTGCTTTTCGTCCAGTTATTGTCAAAAATTCATAAAAATAAAGAATGTATGACTGTGTGTTAAACAGTTGTTCTTATTATACGTAGATTATTCTACAGTGTAGATTTTTCATCATGTAAAAAATCTACTACGACCTGTGGAATAATCTACAGTTTCTGGACTAATATACATGATGATTTTTCTATGTAATAATGCAGATTATTTTACAAGTTAACTTAAAATTCGTAAACAAAAAAAATTTAAACGTAAAACTCTTTAATAAAATTTTTTCACGTAATTTTGTCAAATATTAAGCGTTTTTTTTGTCGAATTGAGACAGATAATATATTTTAGACGTAGGAGCACTGTCACAAATCAAATTCCTATAACGCCCGAACCGGACTGCTCCTTTAATACCAAGTCTACCTAACTCAACTTTGGTATTTAGAGTGCTCCACTACAAGGCTACAACATTTTTAAATTTCAGCTGAATCGGTTCAGTATTAAAGGAGCAGTCCGGTTCGGGCGTTATAGGAATTTGATTTGTGACAGTGCTCCTTTAAAACCTGAAATTATTTGATTAATAATTGAATTATTTGACAATATTGCGCAGAAAATCTTCAAACATTTTTAAAACTTTATGAAAACATTAAGAATAGATCTGTAAGCCAAAATATCTTAAAACATAATGAAAAAACCAAAAAAACAAAGCAAATAGAACTTATAACTGTACGATTTTTGAAAACAAAATTATTTCATTATATTGACTTTAGTGATAGCGTCATCAAAAAATATTATTTTAGTTCAAATTAAGCGCCTATAGCCTGGGCTGCACACTGATATAACTTAACTGGATTTGTTTGCTGGCGAGATATTGTAATATTGTTGAAAGTTCGAGTTTTGTAGCCACTGCACTTGCTTTATGATGACGCTTAAAACCGTGACACCTTCGTATGACTTACATTCTACTTCCGTCACATAATTTGTTTGCGCGAGTAGTGCTTAAAGTGAGCGTGCTTAAAGTGCTCGCTCAGTGAGCGAGCAAATTGAAATGTTTAAAGCTGTATGGTAGAAATATGCAGATTTTTCTCACGGTTACAGTGTATTACGTAGGATATTTCATGTTGCGAAAATTTGTATATTGCTACCGTACAGATTTTATCATTTCAATTCGTTCGCTCACTGTGCACTATTTGCGCACAAAAAATATGTATGACGGAAGTACGACCTAGGTCATGCGTCGAGTTTACTGCGGTAAAGTTGCGTCGAGTTTACTGCGGTAAAGTTTACGTACGACATTTGTCATACAAAAATATCACCACCGTAAGACGAAGGTTTCATCTTTGGCGTATGAAAGTTTTACGGTTGTAACGGGGGAAAAGTCATCGCGGAACCGGGTTAAAGGCTCAAACAACATGCAACGACAAAGAAAAAGGCTAAAAAATTCTCTACTTTATATAATGTGTATAATACATATATGTATTACATTTAATAAATCAAAAAAAATCTAATTTAAAAAATCAATAAATAGAAATAAAGCATACAGTTATACCATATATAGGTAAGTCGGTCCGGAGTGGGGGGTTAAACGAAGTGTTAGGGGGAGGGGTTAAAATCCAAGAATCGCATTTTACCCATATCGTTTTTTTCTGGAGTACATTTTACCCATATTTTTTTCGATTTTGAAGAAAAATAGATAACAAACGCTAATTTTAGGTCAAAAAGTTCATTTTAATGCATTTTTGAGGTTTGTATTTTTTAACACACTCATTTTGACCCCGAATCTTAAGTTTGGAGTCAATTAGAAGTCATTTTAAACACTTTTTTTCTTTGTTTTACAAAAATTTGGGGGTAATCTTTTCTTCCCCAACTTCGGAGTAGGGGGGGGGGGGTTAAATCCCTATCTCAAAAGTTTTAGGCCGGGATTAAACCCCCCCAACCCTCCTCCTTTGCCCATGTATGAGTTATACTAATATTAGCATTCATACTCTTAGAAATGATTGCACAATAATCTGTTAGAAATGTTAGAAATCTTAGAAAGGCCTAATCAGTGCAAATTTTCTTTGGTAGGGTTAATATTTTAATTTTTAAAGTAAAATATTGTTTAGAGGTTCACTTTTTATTGTTGCTTTTAGAACACTTGGTGCCTAATTTACATGTTTTCAACAAAAATGTAGTATTATATATCAATTTTTGTTGATAATTAATCAAACTATCAATTTAATTATGGTGCAAGCAACAGAATTTTAATTAACAGCATGTTTAAGTACTATACTGCTAATTTTTGAGAAAAAATTATATTCTTTTTGATTTTTGATAAAACCTGAAACTTGTTCTAGAACATGATTATTGCATACAATAATTCAAACACCGAAAAAATGATAAAAAATATAGTTTTGAAAGATAATAAGTTGGTTAGTTTAGTTTAATAAGTTTTTCGGTGATAATAA
>JASAMX010025083.1:0-20000 GCA_030248175.1 Microlaimidae sp. YZB2_3
TCATTATAATTAAAACAACTGTTTGACACACAATCGAACATTTTCTTACTTTTATGCATTCTTGTTTTAAGCAAAAATCATACGGCAAACCTTTTTTAATTATTTAAGTTAACAGTTTGCAATTTTCGAAGCCAAGAAGCGCGTCCCAAGCGAACAGAGGAGCGCGCCAGTGCAGCTCATTGTTGAACATCGAGACGCGAAATGCACTCCGCGTTTTGCAGCAATAACGATCGCAAAGAGTTATTTATGAGACAATGAGCAATATAAGCTGTAAAATTTAAAAAAAAACAGCCAAAAAGTTTCAATTCAATAGACTGTAGTATTTAAAGCAAAATAAGGATGATCGAAATATAGTTTTTTCATCAAAATACATTTTACAAAAAAAAGGAATGAGGGTATAATTATAAAAAAAATTTAACATTTTATCATTTAAAATATTGTACTTTATGTTTTTGCTTAACGTAAGAGAAATGAATCTTAATTTTATTCTGTTTTAGTTAGGCTTCAATGTATATATTTAGGAAGTTTACAGAAGAGAAAATAAAAAACCTTATGTCAATAATCGATTGCTAATCAAAGCATTGGATTATCTTAGAATTATACACTATGAATCGGAAGAGTATGCGAGAGCTGCAATATTTGGGGATAAATTGTCTCAGCTGGAACCAAATCGTTCAGTTGAAATTAACAGAAATATTAGCTACTGTCTTTCTCATACTGGTAAGTCTCAATTTACAGAAATAAACATTTTCTTAAAGTGAAACACCACAATTATGCCGATTTCCCTAAAAATTAAATATCAACTTAAATTTTTATTGTTGTCTAATAAAGGTGTAACGCGATCAAATGCTGAGATTAAGATGTATCATGGGTGGCGCGGGAGCGCCACGGGGCGATTTAGCCCCGCGGCGTCGCGCCAACCATTACTAGAGAACGTGGGTAAATTTTGAAATTCAGAACCTTCTTCTTCTTCTTCTTCTTCTTCTTCTTCTTATTCTTCTTCTTCTTCTTCTTCTTCTTCTTCTTCTTCTTCTTCTTCTTCTTCTTTTTCTTCTTCTTCTTCTTCTTCTTCTTCTTCTTTTTCTTCTTTTTCTTCTTCTTCTTTTTCTTCTTCTTCTTCTTTTTCTTCTTCTTCTTCTTCTTCTTCTTCTTCTTCTTCTTCTTCTTCTTCATTGGAAAGAAGAAAGAAATACGCAACATTCTTAGGAAGCACTATTTTCATTTAGGTTCTTGTTATCGATTTATTGATCAAAATAAAAATTGAAATAATAAACAAATAAAAACTCCCAACGGTACAATCACAGCCTTTTGGCAACAATAAGGATTGTACAGAGCAGACAACGAACAGCCCTTCATAGAAACCGCACAAACAAGCAGAAAACCGGTTTTAATTGGTGGTGGAAACCGAACCAGTTTGCAGCGCCATCTACTTCAACCGCGCGGAAAACGGCGAAAACAACAAAGTACTTTTTTTAATTCTTGCATTCCTGATGACAAAATTAATTTAAAGTTTTATTTAAAAAAATTATAAAAGCATCGGTAGCGTGGGAACGCCGAGCGGCGGTTTAGCCCCACAGCACCGTGCACACTATAATTAGATAATGTTGACAAATTTTTTTAATTTATGTTCTTTTTCTTCTATTTATTATTATAATTCTAAAACTCATTATTTTAAAATCAATATTCTTTCATCGTTTACGCGGCGATTTAACCCTGCGGTACCGCACGACCTATATTCAGATAATCTGGATAAAATTTGTAATTTATCTTCATCATCTTCTTCTTTTAATTTTTTATTCCGAAAAAATAAGTGCAATCATCGGTGGCGCGGGAGAGCCCATTGCTATTTAGCCCTATGGCACTGCGAAAACTATAACTAGAGCACCTGGTAATTTTTTTAATTCATGTTTATCATCTTTTTCTTCTTATTATTATTTATACTTCAAAAATATAATTCCAATTATCTGTGGTGAGGGGATTCGTCTGGAGCGCCCCTGCACCGCGCTAACTATAATTAAACAACGTGGGTAAATTTTGTAATTTAAATTCATCTTCTTCTTCTTCTTATTTCTTATTTTTATGATAAATGAGTTATCGGTGGCGCGGGAGCGCCACACAGAGACTAAGCCCAACTACATCGCGTAAACTATAATTTAAGAACGTGGGTAAATTTACTATTATGTTCTTCTTTTCCTTATTATTAATATATTGTTTTTTAAACGCTTATATCTTAAAACAAATATTCCTCCCTTATTACTGATTGTTAAAAAAAATACAAACAAACATGGGTTCTTTGGAAATCGTAGAAAATTGCGCAATGATTTTTAGGAACAACTTTTTAATATAATATTCAAACTGTTAAAAAAGTATATCTTGGCAACGGAATGATTATAAACATTATAAACGATGATTATAAACATTGCGCAGCTAAAACTATAGTTTATCAGGCTATTAATTTAATTCAAAAAAAGTGATAGACTAGCCTTGAAAAATGCTCTAAGAATAGAGCAGGAAAAAGGGGCGATTTTTCCCTGGGCGTATGTTTAGACAGAAAAGATGTGGACTAGTCTGAGATGGACATTATGTGCACAATTAGAATTTTGCATATGGTTTGGGCAGCTACTCACTGAATAAAAATTTCTACCATATGATAAAGATTTGTTTATACATTGATTTAAACACACAACACTGTTGCATTTTTTTTAGTTTGATGAAATGTCAATTGAAAAAATCATACTCACAGCACAACAATCTTTGACACGCTCGAAATCGCCACTTTTTCAGATTTATAGTTGTTTCTTAAACATAGAAATATAGTCTTCTAATTTAAAAAGTGGCAATTTCGCGCTTGTCAAAAATTGCTGTGAGTATGGTTTTTTCAATTGACATTTTATCAGACTAAAAAAATGCAACAGTGCTGTGTGATTAGATCAATGTATAAACAATTCATTATCATATGGTAAAAATTTTTATTCAGTGAGCAGCTGCCCAAACCAAATGCAAAATTCTTATTGTCCACATAATGCCCATTTCAGACTAGTCCACATCTTTTCTGTCTAAACATACGCCCAGGAAAAAAATCGCTCTTATTTCCTGCTCTATTCTTAGAGCCTTTTCAAGGCTAGTCAAACAGTAATAATATCATGGTTTACTGGTCGTTTTATTTTAAGCTGTAGAATAGTTCTTAGTAAGATGTTTTAGTGTAAAAAGAGGATACTATCAAAAATATAAAACATAAGAATAAAAGGAAAATGTTACTTTATAAGAAAGGCGCGCTCCAATTAGGGCGCTCCCTAGTTAGGACACTCAGATGTGCTAATTTAGATCTTGCTTCTAGAAAGGTTGGCTCTAATTAGGGCGTGTAATAGTTCTTATATCGGCGCGCCATTAAAAGAGCTTCAGAAAGTCAGTTCAGTAACTAGTTACGCCTTCAGAAAAAAACGCCTTTCAAAGAAAAAAGGTAATAATAGCTGATCTGAATTTTTCAATGTTGGAATATAGATTTATGAAAGACACTAAAAATATAGCTCTCACTTAAAGCTTCACTCAGAAAGCTTAAATATGTATTGAGATATATGGATGATTTATGTGCAATAAATGTTCCAGAATTTGTGAAAATTTGCAAAACAATATATCCAGTACAGTTACCACTTAGTAAAACAAATGTCAATCACAATCAATGTGCTTATTTAGATATTAACATAGAAATAATTAAAGAAAAACTTAAAACCCAAGTCTACAATAAAACACGATTTTAACTTTTTAGTAGTTAGATATATTGATTACAGTAGTAATACATCAGAATCTATTGGTCTTATAACCTTTTATTCTCAATTGATCAGAATTAAAAGAATCAGCAGTGATTTAAATGGATTTACAATACAAATCAAAGAGCTTTATAATACATTCAAGAATAAACAGTTTCCCAAAAAACTACTTATTAAAATATTTCTCAAGTTTTCTCAACAATACCGACCTATGTTAAATAAATTCTCACTTATAAACAATAAACTAATAGAAAAGTATATTCGTAACAATTTATATTAATATTCATGCCAACTGCAATCCAGATTGTTTCAGTGTTTAAAATGTTGCTGGTTATTACAGATTTATTAGTTTTGCAGACTTTGGGCTGCACCTGGTTAATCCCAGGATGTTTTTGCTTGTAGTTTTTAACTACATCTGGAGTAATCCACAATGTGTATTAAATTTAGCTTATTATTATAGTTTTATCTGTTTAGCAGTCTTTGTGCTGCACCTGGTCAATCCCAGGATGTTTATTTTTGCAGTAGTTAACTGCATCTGGAGTAATCCGGAATGTTTATTAAAAGTGTTTTGTTATTATGTTTTGTCGAAAAAGCAGTCTTTGTGCTGCACCTGGTTAATTCCAGGCTGTTTATTTTTGCAGTACTTAACTGCATCTGGAGTAATACAGAATGTTTATTAAAATTGTTTTGTTATTATGTTTTATCTGAAAAGCAGTGTTTGTGCTGCACCTGGTCAATTCCAGGCTGTTTATTTTTGCAATAGTAAACTGTATCTGGAGTAATCCAGATTGTTTATGAAAATCGTTATGTTATTATGTTCTATCTGTTTAGCAGCCTTTGGGCTGCACCTGGTTAATTCCAAGATGTTTTATCTTGCAGTATGTAACTGCATCTGGTGTAATCCAGAATGTCTCTTTTTGATAATTTAAAATGTTTATAATAGTGTTAAATTACATAAATTTGTGTAATGTTTGTTATTGTATAAGGTTTCTATTTGTTTACTAAATAAAATTTTTTGTTATATGTATTTGTGTATATATTTTTATGCAAAAAGTTGTTAGGTAACTGAGTGAGAATCCGTGTATTTAACTGACGAGGGCAGCACGGAGGCGTCTTAAACTTATGCCCGAAACGCCATAGTTTGTAGGTATATTATGTAATAGTTTTATTTTATGTTAGTTTTATAGTAGTGTTTTGTTAAAAATTGTAATTGTGTTTGCATTAAAACAGAGGTCTTATCATTATTCCTTATAAGTTTTGCACTACATTTATCTTCTATGCCTTGTTTGTTGTATAATTTTATATTTTATTTTTATCCAGTAAATTAAGTTTGCTCTATAAGTAATCAGCTCATGTGAGCATTTCAATATATAAGAAATAGAAATGGGCCCAAAACAGAACCCTGAGGAACTGAACTTTTTACAAGAAATGATTTTGGACTGAGTCATTAATTACAACTTTAATATCCCGACCAACTAAAAATTCTTTTATCCATTTTAAAAATTTACCAGAAACATTATATTTTACTAGCTTATATAACACTTTTTGATGTGACACAGTGTCAAAATCTTGGCAAAATCCAAGTATATGACATCGATTAGAAGTTTATTTTTTAGTGCCTGCGTCTACTCATTGAATATTTCCAACAGCTGTATTATTGTGGAACTTTTTGCTTTGAAATCATGTTGAAACCTTGACAAAATGATATGGAAAAAGACCAGAAGTTCTTTTTTAACAAGCCGCTTTATTAATTTACAAGTAAAGGTGGAAGTGAAATTGGACGATAACTTTTTTAGGCTTTTGGTGCCTTTTTTAAACAGTAAGTTTAATGAAGCTATTTTCCAATCAAGTAGTAATTCTCCAAAATCAAAAGACATCTGAAAGATTATTGCCAAAGGTTCAGCAATAACTTTGGCCAATCGTTTTAAAAAGTAAGCTGCGAAACAGTCAGATGTTCTAGACAATTTGTTTGGAAGCTTTTTTAGGGCTTTAAATACCTTTTTTGTGGTAAGCACCATGTTGTCCAACTTCCGTATATTTGGTGGATTAAAATTTGGTAAGGTGTCATCATCATCAGTAAAAACGGAAGCAAAGTAATTTCCAAACAATTCGACTTTTTCACACTCTTAAGTTACAAAAGTCCCATCTTCCCTTTTAATTGTATGGTTTGTTTTGATTTAATTTTACTATTAATAAATTTAGAAAAATTGTTTAAATCCCTTGAATTTAGAATTTTTGTTTCTTTATTAGTGTTAAAATCTTTAACTTTATTTTTGTATACTTTGCACATTTTTTGTACTCTGATCTTGATTTTTCATCAATATTACGCTTAGTGATCGACCGGGGCAGAATTTTTGCTGATGCCGGGGCCAGGGCCGGGGCCGGGGTAGAGAAATTTGGATTTGCCGGGGCCGGGGCCGGGGCCGGGGCCGGGGTAGAAAATTTTGCCCCGGCCGGGGCCGGGGCCGGGGCAGGCGAAAAATTTAGCAGAATTTGTAATTTTGGTCAATTTTTTTCAAATAAAAATCAAAATTTTTATTGTTAATTATTTGGTTTATGTAATGAATAGTCACATTTTAGAATTTAAGCACTTCGTGAGTGAAAAAAACTTTTTTTTATTACACAAAATTTTTTTTCTAAGCAGAACAAAATTTTTATTGATGATGATGATGCTATACTAATGGAAGATGTGTTTTGACTTAATAATGTTATTTTAAAGAAGAACTTTTACTCGAATTTCATTTACACACCACTATTCAACATTTTTTAGTTTAAACATATAAAAAGGGTTAAAAAGCACCTTTTTATTTTAAAATATAAGAGAATTTTTAAAATTTTATTGTCAATTTTTGTAAATTAAAAAAACACTCTTTTTAAGTTGTAAAAAGTAAAATATTATATTGCGAGTACATGAGACTACTCGCTTTCTAGCTGTTTCAAGTTGATTGTTTTAATGATTTTAATCATATTATTTAATTTTAGCCAAAAATTATAAGATTAACGTCAGTTAACTTTTTCAATGTAATTATTTTCGTGAGTTTGCACTACTTTTTATAATTTTTCGAGATTTATCAAAAACATAATATAACCCAAAAAAATTTTTGATTATACACTAGGTTTTTGAATAAAGTTATGCAAGAAAAAAAATGCAACATTTCAAACGTACGCGACTTTCTGTGCATATATACCACTGATTTCTTGCGAAGAGATTTTTTGCAGTCAATACCTGTTTTTTCGTGCAGCGCATTTACTTGCAAAAGTGGAAGAAAATTTGCAATATGCACTGCAAAACGCTAACACTGTTAAAAATTGGTGCACCCAAAAATAGCAGAAAATGGCGGGTTTTCAGTATTAAACTCGCACAAGAGTGCTAGTTTCAAGCAAAATATTTTATTTAAAAATTAGTATTATTTTTATTCAGCATTATGCGAAAACTTTTTTTCAAATTAAATATAAACAGTTCATTATTAACTTTTTGTTTTAAAAATTTACGTTTGGTGTCTTTTGGGTGCATACAAAATATTGGATTTAAAAAAACTGGACTGACTCCGAAGGTTTTTTTAAAAATTTTATGAATACTATACTGTAGATTTACAATAAACTTAAAAATTCTAAAATAAAGACTACACATCAGCTTGAATTTTTTAACGTAACAAAATTTAAAAACAATTTCAAATATGCACCTAAAAATAAAAGCAAGAATATATAATTCAAGTAAACATGTCCAGTTGTACAATAAACCGTTCTAATCAACTCACACATGATCAAATTTAAACAATCGAATTTAATCATCATTTTCTGCTAATTTTTTGCACAAAGCGATTTAGTAAAATAGTCTTAGTAAAAACGAGTTTTTCGGTGTACGAAATATCGCTGTGCGAGAAAAGTTTTATTGGGTGCACAGAAAATAACTTACGCGTGAAAAATCACAAGTGCAACATTTCTTGTAAAATTTAGGTAAAAAATTCCCTGTCTAGCCGGAAATCCTCTTGTTTTATATATTTTTATATAAGCAATGATATTAAAATAACTCCAATATATGTAAAATTTGTGATTATTGAGGCAAATAAAACCTAGCTGACCTCGATGATTTGCAGTATATCAGTATATTAGCAGTATCGACTATATTTAACATTAAAATCAATTATAATTTTCAGTAAAAACGGTTTTATATTTAATATTAAATACCATATTTTAACAATTATTTAACAAATTACACAATTTGGAACAAAAATACAATTTTTTAAAGCGTGAAATTTGACTAATTTATGTATATTTTTTGAAAAACAGGAATTAAAAAAACATGCGTTTCAATTCGTTTATTTAAAAAAAATTTATAACCGCACACTTTATGGTCCGTTTACGTCTCCTATACAAACTTACTAGAGGTCAGCCAGATTTCAACCATAGATATCTACTGTCAAACTCTCATCTTGTAAATAAAATCTACAAACGGCTTTTAATACTCAAGAAATCTTTAAATTTTTAAAATAAAGATCCGTGATTAAAATAAGGAATCTTAATAAAATAAAGAGGCTTTAGAATATCTTAATATAGCATAATAAACAATAAATATCCTAATATTAAAAAATTAAATTAGCTTTGTAGATAAAATCTTGTATAATATTTCACTGTCAAAAATGTTTAGAAGCGCTTTAAAATTTGCATTCTTAGGGGTCCTTACCCCGGTTTGCCCCGGCTTATTTGACAGCTAAATTGCCGGGGCCGGGGCCGGGGCCGGGGTAGAAAGAATTGCGTTTGCCGGGGCCGGGGCCGGGGTGGAAAAAAAGTGCCGGGGCAAGCCGGGGCCGGGGCCGGGGCCGGGGCCCCGGCCCCGGCCCCGGCACGCTTATGCTTATGCCAAATTACGCTTATGCCAAATTACGCTTATGCCCTAATTACGCTTATGCCAAAGTTTTTTTCTTTTGATTTTGTAGTTTTTTATGTATTGGATATTGTATAATTTTTTTTCCTATTTGTAAATAATTTTTTTCTAGGGACATGTCTATTAATTCCTAACAAAAAATATCCTTGAATTTTTGCCAAGCATTTTCTACTGTGCCACATTCCTCAAATAAAATCTTCTAGTTGATTGTAGATAAATACAAAGTTAGCATATCATAATCTGCTTTTAAGAAATCAGGTATGTAGTTTTGAATCTTATTCTTAGGAGTGTCAAATATTTTGAGAATAATTTCAGATAAAATAGTGTCATGGTCTGATTGTGAAAAACTGGGCGCAACAGTGACACTATTAAAAATTTCTCTATCGTTTGTGAACAAAAGATCCAGATAATTACCTAGCTCAATAAAAAACTTAAACCAATTATTTTCATTTTTTGTGTTGAAATTATTTTTACTGAAGACCAATCTACTCCTCGCAGATTGAAATCTCCAGTTAAAACAATGGTTCCTACAAAGTTTTCCGTTAAACTTCTAATTAGCTCAAATATTAAGTTGTCTTTTTCTTTGATAGTACTACGTTCTCTATAAATACCAATGAATCTCAGTTTAAATGACTTCTGTAGAAAAATGTCAACATTGCATCATACTTTTTCTCAATTTCAACTTCAACTACTCTAAAAAAAATTAATTATTAGAACTACATCACCTCCTCGCCGCTGCTGTCGTCACCTCCTCGCCGCTGCTGTCGATCCCTTCGATAAACATTTAATTCTCTGTTTTTGATAATCATTGCGTTTGAAGTTGTTTCAGTGAGCCACGTTTCACAAATAAAACAGATATCAACAGCACCATAAATAAGACTTTCTCCTTAAATCAGAACGTCAAGCTCATCTAGGGAGTTAGCAAGACTTCTTGTATTAATACAAAATATTTATACTTGGTATATGTTTTAATTTATGACGATCAGGTCGCATAATATCCTATTTTGAAACTTTTATGGGAGCTCTGTCTGAGAGTTATGTTGAACAAAAAGGGATCACCATCAGCAGAATACCGAAGTGAAACCTGTTTGTTCTGCTCTCTAAGCTCCCTAAGTTTGCCAAGTAACTCCTTTTGACAGACTCGCTGTTCCTCATTTAGTGACGGCCTTACGTAGGCTTTGTAAAATTTAGTGACCCCTCTCAGTCGTCCCCCTGAACGGACAGCCCTGTTTCTGATATACTTATTAATAACTCTTGTTTTCAAAAGTCTGGGTCGGTCACAAGCTTTTCCACTACGAAAAGGTTCAACTGACTGAATGACCTCACCCGAATCACCACTATCCAGAGTCTTTAATAATTCGGCCACATTTTCTTTTTCCTTTCCATAGGAATCACTCTCCGGAAACAACCAGCATTGTCTCGTGTTCTCTTCGGAATTCCATGCGCTTAAAATAACTGTCCATCATCATTGGGATCAGACGTTGGAAAACTCTTTCGCAAACAACAGCCACCAACTCGGTATCGACACCAGGAGCTCGTTCCTCCATCCTGGCGAACCTCTCCTCCAAATCAAAAAAATATTTTCTTAAAAACACTAAGGACTGGTTTACACTGAAGTGGTAAGTTGACAAGTGACGTGTTCCGCGCGCGTTTAAATCATTACACCGTGATGGTTGCTGCGGTATAAACGCGTCACTTGTCAGCTGCCACTCCAGTGTGATCCAGTTTTAAGTATATAAAACAACTGAATATTCACTTTTTTTAAATTTTGAGTTTAAAAAAAATGGGAGAAAATATGTGTATGAACAAAATATACAATCTAACGAAAAATGGTAACTTCTGAGTATGCGCTGTCTTAATTTTTTATGTAAAAGTTGCACTTTTTTTGTTATAAAGATATTTTTGCTAAAACTACCGGTCGGCATATATCTCTAGTAAATCACTGCCAAAAGATCCAAAAAATCATTTTTTCAGAAAACTTAACCTTTTGATCGTGCTTCTTACAGTGGTTTAATGTCTGTGGTAGTGATGTTCCTACTCTTCAATATCATACTTCGTAGCTCCGGCTATTTAAAACAAAGATAGGTCTGAAAGTTAAATAAGCGATTTCAAACATATTTCAATTTTAAAAATATTTTAGAGCTTATTTTATCGGCATTTTTGAATTGTTATTGAAAAAAAATTAGTTTACAAAAAAATTGACAATATTCATAGATATATTTGTGAAATCATTCATGAAATTGGCCCAAAAAAAGAAAGAGCGGAGTTTCAAAGCACTTAAAACGGAGCTCCGGGGAAAATCACTAGATTGTGCTGTGGGCCGCGGTCTGCGGCTTGCTGCAACGCTTGTCACGTATCACTAGAATTAAACTCGAATTTCACTGGCCTCGTCCCAAATATTTGGATAGGTCGCGATGCTCGTGAAACGAGTACTAGTACTAACACTAATATTATTAGTAGTAATATTTTCGTGCTCTTGACACATGGTTTTGTTGCTACATTTAATCGATATTATTTTGAAATAAGTTATATTATTATTATTATTTTTATTAGCAGTAATGAGGCAGACCGCTTGCGTCCTTTCGAAATTTTCAAGCCGCGGTTCGCGTTTCAATAGAAAGCCAATTTTGCGCGGGATTGTCATTAGCACAACACCTATGGGCGACAACAACTACCAGACTGAAACGCTTTGAGTTTATGATGTGTTGTGGGTGGGAGCTTATTTTCTTATTTAAAGGTGCGGAGTCCTAGATTTTTGTCTTAGATTTTGATAATTTTTTGTGAAAACCTTACCCCTGCTCCCAATAACCTACAAAAATTTTTTCAACAAAATTTTTCCAGTGGTTCAGATGTTATGACCCCCCAAAAACGGCGTTTTTCGACATTTCTGTACGTAAAAGATTTCTCAATGGGTACAACGATTTTTGTTACAAATTATGCCCTCACAGAAAGCGGCTACTTTTTACTTTAATTTGATTACTTGATTGTTAAGATTGGTGCAATATTTGTCGAGATATTGCCTTTTCTCGTACAAAAACACTCGATTGTTTCGCTAAAAATACGAAGTGAAGGTAAGAAAGGTTAGGCAACCTTCACAAAATCATTGCCGTCGTTTGGTGTTTTTAACAAAAAAAACTCACGGGTTTTTATACGGGAAACGCAATATTTCGACAAATATTGCACCAATCTTAACGATCAAGGTATCAACTTATAGTGAAATGTAGCCGGTTTCTTTGAGTGCATAATTTGTAACGTAAATCGTAATACCCATTGAGTAATTTTTCACGTACAGAATTGTCAAAAAGTACCATTTTTGGGGGTTCATAACTACTGAACCACTGCTGATATTTTGTTGAAAAAATTTTCGTGGGCTATTGGGGGCAGCGGTAAGCTTTCACGAAAAATTATCATAATCGAAGACAAAAAGTTTGACTTCGCACCGCACCTTTAAAGTAGCCTTTAGGTATGCATGTTTTTAATGTATGTCTTATATACGTTTTGTAATATATATTCTTCTAATCAAAAATTTTTAAAAATATTTTATTTGACAATAAGTTTTATGCCAAAACAAATAACAAGAAGCAAAATACTTAAAGAATCAATAATATATGTAGCTATTATTTTTACATTATTTTAGACTTGGACAATAATAAACTATAGGCAAATAAAATCTAGTTTACCTGCGGATAATTGCTGTATTGAATTGAGTATTTAACAACAAAACCGTTCAAAATTTTTAACTAAAACGGTTTAATAATAAATATCAAAACCTATATTTTAATAATTATTTATCAAAGTATTCAATTTAAAACCCAAATGCAAATTTTTAACAAGCTAAAGTTGGTTAATTTCTGTATATTTTGTAACAAGGTGGAATTAAAAAAATTCTGCGCTCTTATTTGTTTAAAAAACATCATAACCGCACGATTTTTATTGATCCCCTCATCCCACATGTCTGCATACTATCAAAAAGTACCATTTTTGGCGGTTCATAACTACTGAACCACTGTTGTTTTGTTAAAAAAATTTTCGTGGGCTATTGGGGGCAGCGGTAAGCTTTCACAAAAAATTATCAAAATCGAAGACAAAAAGTTTGACTTCGCACCGCACCTTTAAAGTAGCCTTTAGGTATGCATGTTTTTAATGTATGTCTTATATACGTTTTGTAATATATATTCTTCTAATCAAAAATTTTTAAAAATATTTTATTTGACAATAAGTTTTATGCCAAAACAAATAACAAGAAGCAAAATACTTAAAGAATCAATAATATATGTAGCTATTATTTTACATTATTTAAGACTTAGACAATAATAAACTATAGGCAAATAAAATCTAGTTTACCTGCGGATAATTGCTGTATTGAATTGAGTATTTAAATACAAAACCGTTCAAAATTTTTAACTAAAACGGTTTAATAATAAATATCAAAACCTATATTTTAATAATTATTTATCAAAATATTCAATTTAAAACCCAAATGCAAATTTTTAACAAGCTAAAATTGGTTAGTTTTTGTATATTTTGTAACAAGGTGGAATTAAAAAAATTCTGCGCTCTTATTTGTTTAAAAAACATCATAACCGCACGATTTTTATTGATCCCCTCATCCCACATGTCTGCATACTAATTTTTGGCGTCAGCCAGATATAATTCCACCATAAAAGCTTTAAAAGAAGAGAAACTGGCTTAATTTTAGACAAGGTTTAGACCATAGGCCATAGGCTGTTACATTTATTGTGTTGGAAGTAATTTAATAAACAAAATAATTATACAAATAACTATAATATCTATAATAGATAAGAAAAGTGTTTTTTTCCAGGCTTTTTTCTCAGTATAGTAGAAATGTTTTGTGAAAATGGTATTATTAGTCATTGTTTTACTTATTTTACCACTTATATATTTAAAAAACTCTGATCAACCTTTTTGATATTCACACCATTTTGTTTAACAATGATAGTGTATTGTATTTCAGTTTTTGTAGTCTTATATAAATTATGTATCTGTTTTAGATTTCCTGACGAAGAAACACTGTGTTGTTTCGAAACGTAGATAAATAAAAATATTTCTACTATACTGAGAAAAAAGCCTGGAAAAAACACTTTTCTTATTTAAAATGAATCCTCAGAAATCTGCAAAAAATCTATAATAGATAATAGTTATACGGATAAATAATCATAAATAACTAAACATAAATATAGTGATAAATTTTAATATTTGATGAAAATTAACGGATGTACAGAATAACACTTAATGGACAAAATTAAGCCTGTTATCCTAATATTAACAAAAATGAATTTCTTTTTTAAATTTAATAAACTTTTAGAAATAGCACATGTTGAGTTACGGTTTTTGTTTTATTATACAGGTTTTTAATACTTGCAGCTTTGTATTTGTGGTTTCTTTAACTTTTGCAAAAAAAATCCATAAAACAACAATGCTTAACACAGTTTACTTTCATGGGAATAAAAAACACAGGTGAATAAAATCATAAGAGTATAGTAAAATTGTGCAGTAGACAATTTCCCGTAATCCTAACGTATACAAAATCAAATTTAAAAAAATAAAAAATAACAACAATAAATTCTAAAAACAGTGTCACCGACATAAAAATAACAATAAAACAAAAATTAAAACATAAGTAAGAGTTTGAAAAAATATTTGCACAACCTGAAAGAAAAACCCTATTGTAAACCGTGGATTTCGGGTAGAATTTTTTGTAAATGAAGCACAGATAATCTCGTTTTTTAATATATTTTTTTAAGTGTCTTAGTCAAAAAAAAAAAAAAACAAAATAAAATATATAATAAAAAATATTAAACACTTAAAATAAAATCGACTCTGAAAAAGGTACGGAGTACTTTTAAACAGGTTGCCTTTTATTTACCGTCGATTCGTTCAATTTAAGTGTTTCTTTTGTGTATATTATTATATATTTTTGGCAAAAGCACAAACAATAATAAAAAAATATATTTTTTTAAACATTACAATTTTTTATTATTCTTTTATTTCTGTTATTTTTAACACAAAATATTTATTGCGATTATACGGTTGAATGTGCATTAGTGTTTTTTAATTATTAAAGCGAATCAGCAAGTCTTATACGCAGAAGGTTCTTCCTTTATTGATTAGCGTGACGCGATTTAGGTTCCGAATTTGAGACGCCATAATAATCGGAAAGAGTTAAAAATCATAGAATTTTTTTACGCCGAAGTTCGGTGCCATATTGGTAATTTAAAATTAATTTATATTAAAAAAACTACAACGTTAAATTTAAGATATTTAAAAAAACTAACGAGTTACCAAAGCTTTAACAAGTTTTTGCAAAAATTAACCAATAGGTAGACATATTATTTTAAATCAAAATACATACTATAAAAATCCTTTTTTGAAAAGTATATTTTTTGAAGATTTAAAAATTTAAAAAAATATTCTTGCGAGGCAGGATACAGTTTTCGTTAAAAAGTATCAAAACGTTTAATATTGAGTTCAAAAGTTTGATTCTGTTGCAACTTTAAGTTAAAAAACTAATAAACCAGCCAAAATCGTGATACCTATTGAAAAACCATAGTTTTTAAAAATATTCATGAAAATAATCTAAACAACACAATATTTATAAACATTGCATTAGGGACTAACTAGAAATCGCTGTTGGTTAACTGTAACAAGGTCTGAGTTTAAAAAAACCCAATTCAACCACATTTTGTTCAGTTCTAAAAAAATTGCGAACAGGTTGAACTGGGTTTGGCCGATATTTGCATTGTTTTTTGAGATTTTCGAGCTTTTTATAACATTTTTCTAGCAGGCTGAAACAGTTTCAAACCGGGTCAAACAAAGCATCGTGGTATCCCCAACAGTAAGAACGCCATTGGTTTCGCCTTCTTCTTCTTATACAATACCAATAGCTTCTATTCACACTTTCATAAATCAATGGAACTTGGTAACCAGTCATTAAAACTAAGACCTGGTCCTAAGGGACATTACTGCACCTTTCTAAAAATTCACTAATTGCATCTAAAGAGGAAACAGCGTTTCGCTAAACTTCACGCTTGTAACGTACCACGTATCAACAGTACCGATCACCTTGCTCTTCTGCGGTCAACTGCACTATCAGCACCTGTCACCTACATAGCCACATAACCTGAATGTCCATTGGAGGATCAGCTTCAAAAGAAAAGTCAAATGGCTGAATCACTAAAAGTGGGTGAATAGGCGACCACCAGGTACTGTCTTGGTCTAATGCAGCACTACCACTAAGTAAACAAAATACATAGTAACGCTGATGATCATCAGCAGTCGCATCATGCAGGTAATACTTCATCAGGACACAGCGCCACATCGGCCAGGCCAACAGCAAGGAACAAGACATAATCATCATCAAAGATGTGCTGTACGTTCATGGCGATGAACCAGCACCAGCACCATATATTTATGGTAAATATTTACACGTGTGATACCTAAAACATCAAAACTGGAACTGAAACAGATATTTATTCAGTAAACAACAAGATGATAAATAACCAGCATATTCAACAAGAATATGTCCTTGATATGGAAGATACCTAGGCCAAACTAAAACTATTCAACAGCCTGAACAACATCCCACAGCCCACACACCAATGATAAACAGAAATAAAAAACAATGGAAGGAATATTGTCCATTGTATGGATAAACTATAATACATCCAAGCCTAAGTGGATACAAAAGAATAAACATTCATAAGCACATAGACTGAATGTTTATACAATTCATTTCAGCTCAATAATAGCAATTGGAAGACTCAAACATACATGATATGTGGACAAAAGTATTTAGTATAATATTATTCTCATGGAATTTTGATAAACATAGAAGACATATATCTTGACAAAAGTCAAAATTTTAATGCATTAATGGTTTATTCACCTAAATGGTTTCTTAAATAAATTAATATTTATATTATTTCATTTATTTTTTATTTTAACCATTTTAAAATATTTTGAAATAAATTTGAAATGAAACTATGACAGTAATCCCTACAACATGATTTATACTTAGTAATGCTGTTATGATTTGGTTGACTGATGATGGTTTCATGATGCCTATCAATTTTTATCCTATTTATCTTGCATTGGTATTACTATCCTATACAAGGCAACGCCAACTTTTTTACTAGTTTCAGGCTGATGAATAGCTTGATAGTTTGAAATAGGAATAATAGTAAATTTAATTCTTTATAGTTCAACCTAACTGACTTAACACTGGTATTTAGTATAGTTCAACATTCTTTATTGAATAGAACAGTTTGGGTGGATAATTCTTTAACAAACAGTTTTTTGCTGTTGAATTTTGTCAATACATTCCATTGAAACTGAGTTGATTTTTGTACAAAACTAGGTCAATGACAGCATTGGTCTGTTCTGTTTGGACGCAGGTATAAGAGAGATGATTGGTCGTGGCGGCGAGATATGATAAAGTGAACTCAATCAGTCCAATCACTGAATGTAAAAGATCATGGCTGGTACTCATATCGACATTTGCCGTCCGAATTTTCGAAAGCTAAAAAATAAAATTCGATAAATCTCTAAAAAATTAAAAGCAATGTATTTTGTTACATGAAAATATAAAAAAATAATAAAACAAAAAAATGCTTTAGATAAATTGCGCAAAAAATCAAATATTTTTGACGGTTTAAAATGACAATAGCAGGTTAACTCCACCCTATTTTGGTGCAAAAATAATCAAACACCGAATTTTAATGGTATTTTGATTACTTTTCAAAGGGAAAAATAAGAATTTTTATTCTTGAAATGACTACTAACTAAACATGTTTTGACTAATATTTTTTCAATGTATTTTATAAATTGAGTGAATTTTAGTGACACTTTTAGCACATTTGTGCTGAATACTAAAACTTGAACTTTGGTGTTCTGTTATTTTTGCACCAAAATACATAAGAATTTAGAATTTTTTGTCATTTTAAATCAACAAATACATTTAATTGTTTGCGTAATTTATATAAAGCTTTTTTCACTCTATTAGTTTTGATATTTTCTTCTTACGAAATACATCCGTTTTCAATTTAGTTGAGATTTAACGAATTTCATTTTTTAGGATTTCAAAAATCCGGACGGCAAATGTTGGTGAGTAAAAATTTCCAAAATAAAGCCGTGGTCCAAAAATTTCATAAATAACAGTGTTAAAGTTTATTGATATGTAAATAAAAAATCTTTTTGTTTCCTATTTTTTATTTTATATCAATTATAAGCATAAAAGATCTGATGAGATTAACTTAGGTGACAAGGTTAAAATTGGAAATAAAAACGGAGATTAGAGATGTGTAGGGGTCAGTTAATACCTACAGGGTAACAAAATTCATTTTGACCAAGCCTTAATTTTGTTATTTTTTGTTGTTTACTCTACATGAAAAATTGTATAGACCATTTTAAATTCATATGCAGCACATAAAATTATTAACTGCGTAGAAAGTGTAGATCATAGATTTCATTACATTACTTTGCCTACAAATAATCAATAAAATAGTCAATGACCGAAATATTTGAAGTTAAATGAGTTAAGGCTGGTTCAAATTTTCTCCAAAATGTCCAAAGGACAAAGTTCAAAAAAATTTTTAAATACGTTCATAATTCGTCTAAAATCTTTAAAGACTTCTGGACAAGCCAAAATTGTCCTTTAACAATTTAAATTTGCCGTTGGATAATTTTAAAAGTTGTTCTTTGGTCGAAATATGAACGCTTCGTTAAATACTGTCCAAATGACAGTCCAAGAGATAGTCCAAAATGTCCAAAGACAGCCCAAAGTGTTTAAAACGCAAGTTGAAATATTTCAACCTGCTTTGGCTGTCCAAAGGACATTTTTGATTGTCCAAAAAACTATTTGGCTTATCCAAAAAGAAAGTTGGCTTGTCCAAAGTACAAGTTTGGCCGTTACAAAATTGTCTTTTGGACAAAATTGTTTCTTTGATTTTTGTCTTTTAGACGTCCAAATTATAAACAGGACTTAAAAATTGTCCTTTGGAATTTGTCTTTTTTGACACTTTGGACGAAGTATGAACCAGGCTTTATTGTTTTGTAGAAACAATATCTTTGAACTAAGTGTAAAATGAAATAAAATGGCAAAAAATGATAAGTGATGATCCCAAAAAATCCGGAGCGAAGCTGCCCGTTTCAGATGTCTAGAGCAACCGCTAAAGCTTCAAAGCTTTGGAGCTTTTTCCTATTTTACACTAATTTCATGAATAATTAAAGCGTAATACCATAAATTAATAAATTTTTGTAAACTATTTTTTTAAACTTAATAAAAACAAATAGCCCTAAAAATGCAAATAAAATAGCTTAAATTATTTGAAATTTAAATAAACTTGAAATTACTCGTAAAACAACAAAGCTCCGGAGTTACGTAGCTTCCTTCGGTTTAAATGGCCGGAGCTCCGGAGCTTGATATATTTTAGGACAAAAATATTACGAGTACTGACTGCCATACCAGCTACTTCGCGCTCCATTGAACACTGCATGAACACGTCAAAAGATGTTTGGACAAGAGAGATAAGGAACAGTTGGATATTGTTGTAAACGTACCGTAACGTGATGGTACCAGTGGAGAAATATAAGCTGCTGCTTCCTCAGTACGATAAACACGGTGTCGCCCAACTCTAAGACTTTGCTGAGCGCGAAGACCCAAGCCCAAAACCCGCTGATTGTGTACGCGTAGCTGGCGTTGCAGATGCTATAGATAAAACCGTGGTAGAAGAGGGCGTAGATAAATTCGGGATAGGTTCTTAACACCCCCAGTAAGCTGAAACCAGCCAGAACAGTGTTCCATATGGCAAGCGGTATCCGGAGTTCGAAGCGCCGTCGTTCCTTTTTTCCCGCCGTGTTGCACAAGACTTTAATGGGTTTTTATTTTTATTTTTAGTTACTAATTTAAATTCAGCCAGCCTTAATTTCGGCTACAGACTGTTTTTTTTTGCCATGCAAAAAGTTATGAGATGATATGCGCATGGCGAGATCTAAGACATAAGGATTTATTTAGCCATATGCAGTTTATTTCAGAACTTTTTGCATGAAAAAATAACAACCGGTAGCTGATATTAAGGCTTGCCAAATTCAAATCAGTTACCCCCCGCTTGTTTTTTTTATTTTGACTGTTTAATTTAAAACAATAATTACTTTAGATTTACAGATTACTTAAACCAATGCAGCGGGACTTAAGGCTGATTGATTCATACTTATGACAAAAGGACCTTTGGACAAAGTCCAAAGGACAAAAGGAAGGACAAACACAGCGTCAAATCGTCTTTTGGACTTTGTACTTTGGATTTTGTCCAAAGGACAAAGTCCAAAGAACA